>JZSA01003422.1:0-44695 GCA_000956155.1 Cotesia vestalis | reverse complement strand
TTGAATATTATTTACTCGAGAAGAAATGTACTCTATCAAGTTATGGTAGGCTTCCAAATCTTAGAGGATGATTATTTATTTTGCATTGAATTAAAGAGCAAAATAAATTTTTATTTTCATTCGATTTCAAGTTAGCAGATATCTATTATCATAACTTAGACGGCTGCCTAATTTGAAAACACAGTAACTGCAAAATTTTTATACCTGATTTTTTTCAGTATTGCTGCATTTCTGATAACTTTTAGACCTTAATTTCAAGTAATTTTTCTTAAAAATATTTGTATTCAAGTATTTTTTATTCATTAGTCAAATTTTTTATCAATTTGGCGCGCCAACTTTTTTTTAATAAGAAAAATTTTAAAAAATCTTCAAATTGTCAGCTACTGTGTTTTAAAATTGGGCAGCCGTAGAATTGTAAGAGAAAAAATGAAATTAATCTATATCTATATCTAACATCTTTTTCAAACTTAAGTAGGTGTTAAGTATGTACGAACTTACACGATTTGAAATAGTTGATGAATGAAACAGAAAGAGAATCAAAGTGATTCCATAAAATTGATTGAATGCTAAGTGTTTTTTAATGATACTTGAATACTTAAGATGAGTGCTTTTCAAATAAATCTAGTCATATTTAAACAAAGGAGATATTTAAACTCAATTATTTTTTCGAATCTACGCAGACTCGATTAGGCTTGTATCAAAGTCGCCTAATTGTTTTTTTTTTTTAGTCTGATTATTAAAAATCGATAGCTTAAGTGGAAATTTTCATAGTTTTACATGATAAATAAAACTTTTGTACATTATATATTAAACCATTATACATTTTTTTATGATACTGGATCAAAATTTTCATTTCTAATGTTTTGATGTAAACAATTAATTAAATTGAAAAGGGTAATTTTTGACCGATTTTAGACAAAGCTAAAGTTTGCTTAGCAAAACACGGATGCTCTTAATCAACGGGAAAACTTATTAAAAATTTTCATTTGTGGTAATTTTAGACTTATGATAAAACTTTGCTTAAAAGTAAGTTTTCAGTAATTATTTTTTTCCCGTTCAATTGTGAATTATAAATTACCCTTCCGTTAGTAGTGTCTCTAGTCACTCACGATAAATTAGTTTATCGTTGACTAGCTTTTAACACCAAAATTTGGTTTCAATGTACACTGAAAAAAAAATTAACTTGAATCAAGAAAAAAATTCTTAAACCAAGAAAATAATTCTGAAGAATTCCAATATTGTCAATCAAGACCAAAAATTCTTGAATCAAGTAAAATTAACTTAGACCAAGAAAAATTTCTTAGTTTAAGAATTTTATTACTCAAATCAAGAAGATAAAATTCTTCAAAATTATTTACTTGATTCAAGTTGATTTTTATTTCTGTATAGATATCATGAAAAAAGATGGATCTGTAATATGGAACGAAACACGATTTCCAAGTACAAATGAGATACTTTATTTACAATTAACTGGAAGCTTTTAGTCAACTTTGGATACTAGTCGAAATCATCGTGTTTCATTTCTTGCCATAGAATATACTGTATGTTCTTTTTTTTTTTTTCAAAAATATATCTATAATATAATTAGATTTGTATAATTCTAGAATATTGTATAATATACATGTTTAAATTAATAAATACAAAAATTGAAGTAGCTAAATTGCAGTTATTTTGAATTTTAGTTTAAAATAATACTCTTTCTTCACTTAAAGCAATTTTTAACTTAATTTTTTTAAACCTATATGTAGTTTCTTCCTAGCTAACAACGTGGCTTCTAAGATTTGTTAAACTAATCTTAAAGACTTTGTAAGACGATATATTGCTGGCTGGGTTGTGTACTTAGCAGGCCGTACTTTTGTAGCCCATCAAAAGGATGCCTATGTCAATTAGTCTTGTCAAAAACGACTTAGACAAAAATGACTGGGCACTAATAGAGTGGTCAAGTTACTTCAAAAGACATGGGGGTACTCGTAAATAAATTGCCAACAAGATGAAAATTTACATGAACGTTAAGGATATCGTTACAATGAAATCGGGAAAATCTTGATCAATCCCATGTGTACAAAAAATTTTATACAAGGTCTAAGTTCTCGGAAATGGGTTTTTGGATTTTTGGATTCACATTGATTTGTTAGGCAATTTTTAGTCGCATTATTAGAGTGCCGATGAAATCAAATTTTACTAACCAGTTGCATTTCACCATTCACGCTAGATGTCAAAAGCGATTTATTTGCTGAAAATATGTATTTTTCGGGACATTTTCGAGTTAGATCATGAAACGCAACAAAATCTTTTGAATATTTGTTCATTCATAATATTTCATATTTATTCATGTCATTTTGGTTAGTGGCACTTCTTGCAGTATCAGCTCCATACCAAGATTATATGAAGACTGTCTATCAATACAAGACCACTGATAAAAAAATTTCTGAGGCAGCATTGCACAAATTCATAAACAATCTGTGGTTTTTAACTGGTGAGAAAGCTACTTTGGCTTCTTTCGATCCAAGTATACTACTTCACGTGAAACAAAAAATGATTAAGCCAGTTGGTTCGTGCAAGGCATTTTTCAAGAAAAGTATGAAATTTTTTTTATCGAAATATAAATATATTAATAATCCACCACCAAAATTTCAGATTTATTCACCATACCATTTTTGAGTAATTAATTTTTGCAAAATTGCATCATTTACTCGCAGAGGTGTAGAGAGATGGCAAAGTTAGTATGAAATCTTCCGTACCACTCGAGTGATGCAAATGATTTCATAATAACTTCACTCTCTTTCTCTACCTCTACATGTAAATAATCCTATTTCGAAAACTACTTACTATTTTTTTTTTCCATCTTTAATATCGAAATAACTCGGTAATGATTTAAATTCCGAAACCTTATTTCCAGACGCGTCCGCTCGCTCCGAAGGCAGACGGTAGTATCTGAAAATACTGGAAATCTATGGACAGTATTTAAAGAAGTAAAACAAAATAATTAATTGAAACAATGGACATCTATGGATATAGCTATTGTCGATAGTTCAGCCTCTGCATCAAGATCTTAGCTGACTCCTTGGCTACAGCGAAGCAGCATCTCTTCGTCAGTAGGTCAGTATTTCTCTTTGAGAGACCCAACTTTCCAAGGATCGCCTGCCCCTTAATATGTGCCTTGGTATTTAGGATTTCTTCTAATGCTCCGAAGACATATACACTCAGGTAGACAGTGCATCTATGTTATATAGTAACTTAGCTGTCACGAAAAATGAATCCTTCGATAGTATAGAAATCATTTCATTTAATGTATGCATACATAGTCTCGAAAGACTTCTATATGATACAAAGTTTTATTTTGTGGCTATTTGTGTAGGGATTATTGAGGGTATTTAAACTTTAAAATTCAAGTGAGTTAGCATTTTACGTTAAAACAAGAAAAAAGAATGGGGGGGGGGTAAATTCCTTAGTGGCTCGGCTGGTTGGCATCTTCGTCATCCTCGCTGTTTGACGGTCTCCCTGAATCCATCATATCTGATGTTGTGTCTTAGTTCTTTGCAGCAGGAACACAAAAGAACCACTTCCACTCGCTCGCGTTTTTGAATTCGCACTCTGAATAAAACTACACGAGTGTTTTCACTACTTTTTTTCGTCTTTGACATCGAAATACCTCGGTAATGTATTAAATTCCGGGACCCGATTTCTGGACGCGTCCGCTCGCTACGAAGGCAGCCGGTAGTATCCAAACACCAGGATGCCCAACTTTGCTGGGCACTTGTGTTTCCTCTGGAGCGCATCAATAAGGTTGTCCCCTCGCAGGACCTCCTCCAGGTTGTATTTAGGGTTTCTTTTAGTCGTCTAGGCAGGTAATTCCTGCTCCACTCAAGAATTTCTTCTATCCTTGAAATTTTCCTTCTTAATTTAGCAATTTTCCAAAAAATAAACACGTGGGCTGGAATTTTTTGAATCTGTGGTCTTGCCTCGATTGATAATAGCCTGCCTGCTTCATATACCGCATTCTTTTCTTTCACTCTCCTTGCCTCGCTCGGTCTTTCTGCTGAGGTAATTTGTGTTAATACAAAGCTTAGTACGTCATTAATCCTATTGATAGTTTGTGGGTTTATCCAACCCCTAGGTTTCTTAATGCGTTTTCGATTCCTCATATTTTCAGCCATGACATTCTTCAGCTACCGTGCCTCGGTATTTAGGCTTTCTCCTATTGCTCCGAAGACATATACACCCAGGTAGACAGGGCATCTCTGTTATTTAGTAACTTAGCTGTCACGAAAATGAATTCTTCCATAGTATATACAATCACTTTATTTATAAATTTTGTATAATACGTTGTTCACTTGTAACTTCTATATTACAATTAAGTTTAATTTTTAGGAAATTTATTGTGTTGTGGAATATGTAAGTGTTAATAATTTAATTATTTTGGTACAAACATGGTCATTGTTAATTTAAAAGTTTCCCTGAGGAGGTTATAAGCTCCTTGGTTGGCTTAGTCTTCTCCGGTGGATTTCCCGCGGCTCTGGATTAATGGTGTGTCCAACAGCGATGTGAGCTGGTCTCATTGTCTCAAAGCCTATGCATGAGGCTTTGGGCTGAGTCCTTAGCCACTGACAATGCGATGTTTGCCATTAGGATGTCCCAGTGTTTTTGTGACACTCCCAGCTTGTTCAACATCTTCTTGGCTAGCTGATGTTCTTCAGTTGCCAATATCTTACCCAGGGCTCCAAATACCAATACACCCAGTTTTACTGGGCATTGGTGCTTTCTTCGGAGCGCATCAACGAGGTTGTTGTCTCTGGTGATGGTATCTACGCTGTTCTCTGTGACCTCGGTAGTGGAGTTCAACGTATACCTCACCCTTTTGATGCGCTCTTGGAGTCTAATGTTTTGCAGGTGGGATATTGCAACTTCTAACACGAATATCTCAACTCAACTCAACCTTTCTCTCCCCCCAGTCGTAGTCAGTCACTATGGACGCTCTTGCTCTGAAGGCCTGTGTCTTGATGTTTTCTGGTGCACTGGTTGCATCTAGGATCTTCCTTATTACCCAGCTCACAGCTGTATCATGCCTTACAGGGTGCGTTTGTCTTCCACATGCAGAGACAACATGATACGCTGTTTCGGTATTTGGGCATCCCAGTCTGCAAAGTATTCCTCTCAGTGACCCCAGGCCATGTACCTGTTCCTCAGCTGCTTCAAGGATCCTTCTCGCGATCCAGTTTTCCATCTTAAAGGAATGCCGGGAACAGGATACACTCCATATATTTCTCCACTTTCTACAACACAACAATAGCTTCACTCCGCGCACTCGCGTTTTAAGTAATAATACTTTCAGAAAAACTACGTGCACGTTTTACTACTTTATACGCTTAATAATTTTCGAGTAACTAAATATTCTTTATGAATTTTAGCTCCGACTATCTAAGCGCGTCCGCACTCTGCGAAGGCAGACGGTAGTATATTAATATTTATTTATCAACGTACGCATACATAGCCTCATTGGCCTCTATATGTTTACAAATTTTATTTAGTGATTATTTTTGCATTCTTGTGGGGATTACGGGTGGGAATTTAAACTTTAAGTGATATAATCATTCTACGTTAATTATGTGAAAGCAAACTAAGGGGTTTTTGGGGGGGTAAATTCCTCTGTGGCTCGGTTGGTTGGCATCTTCGGCATCCTCGCTGTTGAATGGCCTCCCTGGGTTCATCCTTCCTAGTCTTACATCCTCACTCTCTGCAGCAAGATCTGAGCACTGGCTTTTGCCACGGACAAGGCGATGTTTGAGAGCATGATGTTGATTTTCCTTTCGGTCATTCCCAGTTTTTTCAGGATCCTCATGCTATTTTTATGTTCTTCAGTGTCCAGTACCTCACCTAATGCTCCAAACACCAAGATGCCCAACTTAGCTGGACACTTGTGCTTTCTCTGGAGCGCATCTATGAGGTTTTCTCCACGCGGGACCTCCTCCAGGTTGGTCTCGGAGATTTCTATGGATGAGTTGACCTCGTATCGGGCACGTTTAATGCGCTCCTGGAGCCGGATGTTCTGTAGGTGAGATACTGCGACCTCCAGGACATTTCGTACTTTACTTCCCTAGGTATGTAATATACTATATTTGCGTTTTTGAACAAGATTTTTACTTTTATAAATTGCCTAGGGCAAAAGACCTCATTAGTGGCGGGGACCCCATTACTGACACTTTCTTCGTATTATAATACTTATTGAACGAATGAAATTATTAATTTCATTAATGAATATATTATTTCTAATCATTAAGACCTTTAGATCAAAAAAACTTTTGTAGAACATTTTTTCATTGAATGAAAAAGTGCCACTAATGGGCCCTTTTACCTTAATTGATTGAAGAAAAAAAATTTTTTTTACGCCCTGATGGTTCTGCAAAGCCCAAACAACGTATATCTTGAGATACGCCCTTTAAACTCATTGGACCCATAATATAAGAAAAACTATTGCTCTGCGTAACTAGTTTATTAGTATTGAATGATAATTTTGAGAATATGAACTGAAAAGAAACTCAGTCCCCGATTTGATGTGACCATGTGGCCTTGATAAAACCCAATAGTTTACAGAGGATTAATGGATTCAATTTATTATAGAATTTATCGTTTCTTATGAAAAACAATTTTTTTTTTTTTTTAAAACAATAGTTCAATGTTTGTTGGAGAACTATAAAGATTTTATGTTTCTCGTAAAATCTTTAGAAAAATAAATTTAACGAGTCTTGGATCGCTCAGTATGTAGTCTCGATAAGATCTAGCAATTCTCAAAAACGTTTGGTCTCGTCTCGGTTATTTGATTAAAAAAAAAAAACGCCCAACGTGGGGCTCGAACCCACGACCCTGAGATTAAAAGTCTCATGCTCTACCGACTTTTTTTTTTTAAAAACGTTCATTTTTGAAATTATTGATACATAGATTTACAAAGTAAATGATATATAGGTATAAACGTACATGACTTATTACAATATTTTAAAAACTTATCTTATTCTACCTGGCCTGCATGGCTCTCGTAGAAGCTTACATATAATGGTTTGGTACCTGAGATGCCTCAATGGGCAATGCATATTGTGTTTTTTGTTTCATTTTATTCTTAGTCTTTTATACATATGAATCTTGTAGAGATTAATAGTATATGGTTAGTAATGAGTTAGCCTAAAAAAAACGAAGTATAATAAAAAGGCTTATAGTATTAAAAAGAAAAACAGATACAACTAAATATAAATAAATATACATACAGTAACAATAAATAAAGAGGGAGAAAGAGAAAATAATAAATAATAAGAGGAGGAAAAGGAGCAGATTAGGTTAACCACCAGTAATCCTTACAATTGTGGGGATTAACTAATTTGTCTTTTTGTGGGACTGAAGTGGTATATTAACAGTATAAGCTGAGGGTCTTGAATAAGACCTAGGCTGTCCAGGTAGGTGAATATTTCGGGAGGTGTGTACCCCGATGTCATTGCTTGATTGAAATATTGTGGTTATGGGTAAAAGGGACCTGATATTAGACTATTATCAGTAGAAGAGGAAGCGTTGGCAAAATGATTGCGGCAAAGACGGATAATGTGGTTATCAATACGTCCAATGTTTGCCGTATTTAGGATAGTTAGGTTGTGATAGTATTTTAAATAATTTAATTCGGGTGTTTTGTACATGTTGAAGCAGGCTCTTAAGCAATGCCTTTCAAATTTTCTTAATTTTTCCATTTCTCTAGGCGGAATATTAAACCAAATAGGACAGCCGTGGGTAATAATAGGTCTGATTAGAAGTTGGTAACATAGGATTTTGACCTTCCTGTTTAGAAAATTAGAATAGAATAGTCTAGACAGGCTTTTGAATTGCTTTTTGGCTTTATTAATTTGGGTGTTGAAGTGTGAGTAGAAGCTGAAATTATTGTCCAGGTATACTCCTAAGTACCTTACTACTTTTTTGTATAGGGCGATGATATTTAAATTTACGTTTTCTTTGATTTGAAATTTTTTCCAATTTTTTTGACGTCTGCATGTGCGCTTTTTAGTTTGGGTCTGAAAAAAATTGATTCGCATTTAGAAGTATTAATTTTGAGTTTCCAAGTATGAAAGTAGTATTGTATTTCTTCGAAAAGCTTTTGTAATTTTATGTTTATTACTGAGAATTTGTTACCGGTGACGTATACTAGCAATTCATCAGCAAAAGCTATAGTTTTTTTATGATCGTCTATGTTAAATCCGAACAATTTTAATAATGAAATGGTATAAAGGTTGAACAGAAGAGGAGAGTTTACTGTACCTTGCTGGAGGCCGTTTAATATTTTGAAAGAAAGTGTTAAGAGATCTCTAGCAGCATCTGAAACCTGGAAAAATCTGCCATGTACCATGTTCCATATGATTTTTATGAGGTGATGTGGGAAGTGGTAAGTTAGAAGTTTAAAGAAGAGACCGTCTAGCTATACGGTGTCAAAAGCTTTTTCTAAATCAACAAAACAAGACCCAACGCATCAGCCAGCATTCAGTTCTCTACATATGTCTGAAGCGAATTTGTTTATGGCGTGTAGTGTTGAGTGGTTATAGCGAAAGCCGAATTAATGGTCGGGTAAGATTTCACTTACTTTACAGAATTTTAGGATAGCTTTATTTATTACTACCTCAAATATTTTGCTTATGTTTGGCAGGAGACTTATGGGTCTGTAGTTAGAGGGATTAGAGCTGTCCTTATCTTTTTTAACTTCCCGCTAAGAAAATTAAAAATTTTCAAAAATCGGGAAGTTATTGGTTTTACCCCGTTTTGCAAAAATCGAGTTTTCAACAGATCTCGACGTTTTAAGGTCCTAGGAAGCGCTTTCGAGGGTCCCCGAGAGGGTGTCACTATGTCGCGCGCGCCCGCGCGCGCGCGCGCACGCGTGTGTGTGTGTGTGTGTGTGTGAATGTGTGAATGTGTGTGTAATTATGTGACCCTCTTATAACTTGAACGGCTCGACCGATCGAAACGCGGTTGGTGGCATTAGATTGGGTTCCACCAAATTTAGATTTCCTACTAATTTGAACCGATTCGGACCGGTAGATTCCAAGAAATCTCAAAAAAACTGCAAAAAAAATTTTTTTTAAAAGTGGTTTTTTTGGAATAACTTCTAAACGTTCCTACCGATCGATTCCAAAAACTGATTGGCTCTTAACCTTCAAAAACGACGTCGATCACCGCCAACCGCGTCAAAATTGGTTCATTCATTCGGGAGATATCGTGAACGAAAGAAATCGAAAAAATCAAAAAAATGGAATTTTTCAAGAAAAACTCTAAAATTTTTCATCTGATCAATTCATATTAACATACTGTTCGTATTACTAAAAAACTGGATAGATTGCTGCAAACCGCGTGAAAATCGGTTAATTTGTTCGAGAGATATTGTTGTCGAAAAATTTTGAAAAAAGTGTTTTTTTTTTTACATAACTTCAAGATTTTTTTTTGGATCCTTTTCGATGAAACAAAATAATTATTAGAGCCCACAAAACCACGTCGATCGCTGCCAAGAACGTGAAAATCGGTTGATTGGTTCGTGAGTTATCTTTGTCGATAAAATTAGGAAAAAGTGCCTTTTTCAAATTTTTCTTAGATTTTACGTTTGATCAGTTTGTGTTTAAAAGTATATTGTAGAATTTAAAAAACTGGATGGCATGCTGTTAACTGCGTGAAAATCGGTTCATTCATTCAGAAGTTATTGGAGTTTGAAAATTCAAAAAATACTGATTTAATAAACTTCTATCAGACTTTTGAGCTCGAAAAGCTTAAAAACTTAGAACAGCTAACTCTTTAAGCTCGGAGGGCTCGAAGTAACATATCAATTATATTTTCGAGCTCGAAGAGCTCAAAAACGTCATAAGTTCAATTTTAAGCGCTTAGATATTGAATTAGTGGGAAGTTGCAGTGATGGCTTTTAGGGTCAACCGTTTTCCAGATTTTTTTTTTAAAGCGACTACTTTGGCTATTTTCCATTGGGATGGAAAGTGGGAAATATTGAGTGCATTTTTAAATAGGATTGTAAAGAGATATATAATGTTAAAGGAAAGGTTTTTTAAAATAAAGTTAGGTATACCGTCAAAGCTGGAGGATTTTTTGGTGTTTAATTTTCTAAATATTTTTTGGAGTTCCGGAAAGGAAGTAAAATAACCAGGAAAAGGGTTGTTTAGGGGATATGTGGAAGGAACATTTTTTGAAAACTGTAACAGAGCAGAGTTCGTTTGTTCTTCAAGGTTTATTTTGTTTTTGAGTTCGTTAATTTTTCTGTTTACTAGGCGTTTATGAGCTTCTTTGCCCATGTGAATGTTTTGGTTATTTGTTGCCTCAAAGTGAGCCCCAATTAGATTTAATTTGTCACAGGGTTGTGTAATGATACTAGCATTATTGTTATCTTTATTGAGAGTAGTTATGTCTAGCTTTGCTGTATTTAGTAAGTGGTGTTTGTCCATAAGAATTTTTAGGTTGTCAATGGAGGAGGTACCTTTTTTTCTGAATAATTTGTTGATTTGAGGAAGTGATTTTACAGAGTCCTTAGGAGGTATGCTTCTTATTTTTTTTTCCCAATATGCACTAGATGCCTTATTAAATTCATCGGATACTTTGGTTTTTAATTATTATAAGATGATTTTGTAATATATCAGTAGAGAATCATTAGATTTAACTCCGAGTTTTTGTAGTTTGTGAATGTGTGTTAATATGTAATTCTTATGATTTTTTAATTTTTTTATATTGTTATTTACGAGGCTATCTGTTGTATTTTTTGGGATAATTTTAAGGGTTGCTATGTTAATTGCTTTAATGATTACTGTGTTTAAGTTTATCAACCTTGTATCTATTTCGTCTTTTAAGAGGTTTTTGGCTGTGGGTAGTTCAGAGATTTTGTAAGAGTTGAGTGATTTTTCAAATCGGGCCCAGTTAGTTTGAGCAAAGTTAAGACCGTAGCGGAGTTCTTCAGTTTCCAAATTTAACAATCTGTCAATTTTAATATCAAATCAAATCGCGTCATGATCACTGTCAAAAGGTAAAGTATTAAGGTTATTGTTTGTTAGGTTTATGAAGTTGATGCGATTGTCTGCTAAACATATGTCTAGATATGAATCACTGGCGGGGTACGTTGCTACGTTAGGGCCTGAAGGGTTAATTTTTTATTTTATTTCGTTGTCTTTTAACCAGATGTGCAGAGATTTACCTCTGGGATTTTCAACTAAGTTCTTCCAGTTTTTATGTTTAGCATTTAGGTCTCCGGCTATAATGTAGAAGTTGTCAGGGTCATCAAGGTTAAGTTCAGTAAACAGAGCGGACATTTCTTCTATGAATTCTTTCTTACAGTTTCCTACTACTTGTAATGTTAATTTTTATTGCTGCACATTCAATGCATACGGCATTTACTAGACATTTAAGAAAAACCCTGCTATGTTTGAGTATATCCCGGATAAGTATGGCGGTACCTCCTCCTTGTATAGAGTTTGGTCTGTCTGATCTAAGTAATTTATAGTTGTTGAAAATAAGATTAAATCTTTGTGATAATTTTGTTTCTCCCAGAAGTACAAAGTCTGGGTTGTGATGATTTATGAGTTGGGATAAGTCGTAGCGTTTATTATGGGAAATGAGAGAGTTCATGTTAAGTGCAATAAAAGACAGCTCTTTATATTTGTGATTTTTTATTAGTGTCAGAAGATTGTATAGGTCGTTTACTCGACCGATTGTTGCTGTTAGTGCGACAGAAAGTATTTTTATTTGAAAGCAAATTTTTGAGAGGCCAGAGTTTGTTACCTGGGAAGGTGTTTTGTTTGGGATGTGTAAAGGATCTTGGTTAAAGGGAGGTTGGTTATGGTAATAAGGTTGGCGGGTGTTTGGGATGTTTTTTTTTGTCATGTCACTAAAAGATACCGAGGGATTGATGATTTTGTTAATGCTAGCTAATTTTTTTTCTCTTTCTGCCTTTTGCCTTAATTGTAGTTGTTTTAATTTGTTTTTAAACGATATGAAGTTAGGGAACCCTCTGTATGACGCGGGGTGACCATTCTCCTTACATAGAATGCAATTAAGGCTATTCTTAATATTAATAGAAGCGTTATCCATAGTGGCGGTATCTTTTTACAATTTATCAATTGGGCAATTACCTATTTCATGAGTTTCTGCGCATTTGACGCATTGAAAAGGTAAGTTACAATTTTTTCATGTGTGATCTAGGCTTTGACAGTCGTAGCATTGTCCAACATCAGGGTTTTCATATTTGTCCCAGTGGATAATTTGAAAATCATATTTATAAATCTGTTCTAGGTTTTTCGCTTTGCTATCCGAGGATAGTTGAACTGCAAAAATAGGTAATATTTTGTTTTCAAGCATTGACTTTTTTGTTTTGAATTGGCGGACTTTTAGGAAAGAGATTTCTTCAATTTTTAAGCTGATGAGATCCTTGAGAATAACTTCTGGATTGAAGCTGCCTTCAAGTATTTTTAAAGATAGATTTGTTCTTTCTCCTCTTTAGGAGTATTGGTGTAAAATTGGATTACATTTTCTTTAAGGGAGGATTTGATAGTATTAAAATCTTTAAGATTATTAGCATTATTATATGATTATTGTAACTAAGCATTCTAGTTCTTAAATAACTATTTAATTTTAACTTCTTTATATGATTAACTGTTATTTGGCAAGTTTACCCGAATACTTCAATTTGAGGAATACTTTAATATTCTTCACACGAATTTTAGCTCCGAGCTTTCAAGTGCGTCCGCTTGAATGTTATTTTGTAACTTAGCTGTCACAAAATATGCATTCTTCGATAGTATATTAGTTATTGATTTATAACTTGAATCATACATAGTTGATAGTAACCTTTATAAGGCCAAGTAAATGCATTTTAATACGTTTTAAAATAGGTGAAGTTAATACGTAAGCAAAGCAAGCCAAAGATAAATTAAATAATGACAAACTATGGATATTATAGAGAGAGAACAAACATTAAGAAAGCAAAATTGAAATACTGGAAATCTATAGATAGTATTTAAAAAAGCAAAACAAAAAGGTGAGTAGTAATTAATTAAAACAATGGACATTACGGATTTAGCTATTGTTGATAGTTCAGCCTCAGCATCAAGATCTTGGTTGACTCCTAGGCTACAGCGAAGCAGCGTCTCCTCATCAGTAGGTCAGTATTTCTCCTGGAGAAGCCCAACTTTCCCAGGATTACCTGCCCCTTAATATGTGCTTCGGTATTTAGGATTTCTCCCAATGCTCCGAAGACATATACACTCAGGTATTCAAATCGCGTCATGATCACTGTCAAAAGGTAAAGTATTAAGGTTATTGTTTGTTAGGTTTATGAAGTTGATGCGATTGTCTGCTAAACATATGTCTAGATATGAATCACTGGCGGGGTACGTTGCTACGTTAGGGCCTGAAGGGTTAATTTTTTATTTTATTTCGTTGTCTTTTAACCAGATGTGCAGAGATTTACCTCTGGGATTTTCAACTAAGTTCTTCCAGTTTTTATGTTTAGCATTTAGGTCTCCGGCTATAATGTAGAAGTTGTCAGGGTCATCAAGGTTAAGTTCAGTAAACAGAGCGGACATTTCTTCTATGAATTCTTTCTTACAGTTTCCTACTACTTGTAATGTTAATTTTTATTGCTGCACATTCAATGCATACGGCATTTACTAGACATTTAAGAAAAACCCTGCTATGTTTGAGTATATCCCGGATAAGTATGGCGGTACCTCCTCCTTGTATAGAGTTTGGTCTGTCTGATCTAAGTAATTTATAGTTGTTGAAAATAAGATTAAATCTTTGTGATAATTTTGTTTCTCCCAGAAGTACAAAGTCTGGGTTGTGATGATTTATGAGTTGGGATAAGTCGTAGCGTTTATTATGGGAAATGAGAGAGTTCATGTTAAGTGCAATAAAAGACAGCTCTTTATATTTGTGATTTTTTATTAGTGTCAGAAGATTGTATAGGTCGTTTACTCGACCGATTGTTGCTGTTAGTGCGACAGAAAGTATTTTTATTTGAAAGCAAATTTTTGAGAGGCCAGAGTTTGTTACCTGGGAAGGTGTTTTGTTTGGGATGTGTAAAGGATCTTGGTTAAAGGGAGGTTGGTTATGGTAATAAGGTTGGCGGGTGTTTGGGATGTTTTTTTTTGTCATGTCACTAAAAGATACCGAGGGATTGATGATTTTGTTAATGCTAGCTAATTTTTTTTCTCTTTCTGCCTTTTGCCTTAATTGTAGTTGTTTTAATTTGTTTTTAAACGATATGAAGTTAGGGAACCCTCTGTATGACGCGGGGTGACCATTCTCCTTACATAGAATGCAATTAAGGCTATTCTTAATATTAATAGAAGCGTTATCCATAGTGGCGGTATCTTTTTACAATTTATCAATTGGGCAATTACCTATTTCATGAGTTTCTGCGCATTTGACGCATTGAAAAGGTAAGTTACAATTTTTTCATGTGTGATCTAGGCTTTGACAGTCGTAGCATTGTCCAACATCAGGGTTTTCATATTTGTCCCAGTGGATAATTTGAAAATCATATTTATAAATCTGTTCTAGGTTTTTCGCTTTGCTATCCGAGGATAGTTGAACTGCAAAAATAGGTAATATTTTGTTTTCAAGCATTGACTTTTTTGTTTTGAATTGGCGGACTTTTAGGAAAGAGATTTCTTCAATTTTTAAGCTGATGAGATCCTTGAGAATAACTTCTGGATTGAAGCTGCCTTCAAGTATTTTTAAAGATAGATTTGTTCTTTCTCCTCTTTAGGAGTATTGGTGTAAAATTGGATTACATTTTCTTTAAGGGAGGATTTGATAGTATTAAAATCTTTAAGATTATTAGCATTATTATATGATTATTGTAACTAAGCATTCTAGTTCTTAAATAACTATTTAATTTTAACTTCTTTATATGATTAACTGTTATTTGGCAAGTTTACCCGAATACTTCAATTTGAGGAATACTTTAATATTCTTCACACGAATTTTAGCTCCGAGCTTTCAAGTGCGTCCGCTTGAATGTTATTTTGTAACTTAGCTGTCACAAAATATGCATTCTTCGATAGTATATTAGTTATTGATTTATAACTTGAATCATACATAGTTGATAGTAACCTTTATAAGGCCAAGTAAATGCATTTTAATACGTTTTAAAATAGGTGAAGTTAATACGTAAGCAAAGCAAGCCAAAGATAAATTAAATAATGACAAACTATGGATATTATAGAGAGAGAACAAACATTAAGAAAGCAAAATTGAAATACTGGAAATCTATAGATAGTATTTAAAAAAGCAAAACAAAAAGGTGAGTAGTAATTAATTAAAACAATGGACATTACGGATTTAGCTATTGTTGATAGTTCAGCCTCAGCATCAAGATCTTGGTTGACTCCTAGGCTACAGCGAAGCAGCGTCTCCTCATCAGTAGGTCAGTATTTCTCCTGGAGAAGCCCAACTTTCCCAGGATTACCTGCCCCTTAATATGTGCTTCGGTATTTAGGATTTCTCCCAATGCTCCGAAGACATATACACTCAGGTATACAGGGCATCTATGTTATATAGTAACTTAGCGGTTTGTCAAAATGAATTCTTCGATAGTATAATATTTATTTATTTGTAACTTGATTCATACATAGTCAATTGGGTGACCTCTATATGGTCAAGTAAATACATTATTTTTACATGTTGAGAATAGATGGAGTAAATTTGTTAACAAAGCAAGTAAAAGACAGATTAGATAATGTCAAACTATGGAATTAAAGAAGGAAAGCAAATATTTTGGCAGCAAGTAAAACAAGTGATAATTAACTGTGATATCTATGTGTAACTGTTATTGTTGTAATTCAGCCTCCTTTTACTTGCGGTATAGTTTTTATTTATTTATAGCTTGATACATATATAGTCAATAGTGACCTCTATATGGTCAAGTAAATACATTATTTTTACATGTTGAGAATAGATGGAGTAAATTTGTTAACAAAGCAAGTAAAAGACAGATTAGATAATGTCAAACTATGGAATTAAAGAAAGAAAGCAAATATTTTGGCAGCAAGTAAAACAAGTGATAATTAACTGTGATATCTATGTGTAACTGTTATTGTTGTAATTCAGCCTCCTTTTACTTGCGGTATAGTTTTTATTTATTTATAGCTTGATACATATATAGTCAATAGTGACCTCTATATGGTCAAGTAAATACATTATATTTTACATATTGAGACTAGATGCAGTAGGTATGTTGACAAAGTAAGCAAAGGATAGACTAGATAATGTTATATGGAAATAGAAAAAGAAAGCAAATATTTTGGCAGCCAGTGAAATATGCGATAATCAATTGTGACATCTATGGGTAGCTGTTATTATTGTACTTCAGCCTCCGCATCAGGATCTTCGTCGACTCCCTGGCAACAGCAAAGCAGCATCTCTTTATTAGCAGGTCAATGCTTTTCCTCGAGAGGCCCAGTTTTCCCAGGATTGCCTGCCCCTTGACATGTGCTTCGGTATTGAGGATTTCTCCCAATGCTCCGAAGACAGAGTTCCTGGCATACCTCGTTCTCTTAATCTCCTCCTGGAGCTTTACATTTTGGAGATGTGACACTGCAATTTCCAGTACTATGACTTCATCTGGGTTTGAGAGGATGACCATGATATCTGGCTTGTTGTGGTGGAGTTTCACGTCTGTCATGACGCGAACCCCAGCCCTGATCTTGACTACTCTCTCTCCCCACATGAACCTGGAAAACGGTTGACCCTAAAGGCCATTCCTGCAACTTTCCGCTAATTCCATATCTAAACGCTTAAAATTGCACTTATGACGTTTTTCAGCTCTTCGAGCTCAAAAATATAATTTCTATGTGATTTCGAGCTCTTCGAGATCGAAAGTTTAATAAAACACGATTTTTTGAAATTTTATACTCTCATAACTTTGGGATGAATCAACCGATTTTTACGCGATTGGCAGAAATCGATGCAGTTTGTCATGCCCTTTAAAAGAATCGACAACAAAAATTTTTGAGATAAAAAATTTCGGAGTAATTCCAAAAAATACTTTTTTTGGTTTTCTTTCCTTCACGATATCTCTCGAACGAATCAACCGATTTTGACCGGATTAGCGGCGATCGACGTGATTTTTCAAAGTTAAGAGCTTCTTCGTTTTTGGAGTTGATCGATAGAGCCGTTTAAAAGTTATTTCGAAAAAACCACGTTTGAAAAAAATTTTTTCAGTTTTTTTGAAATTTCTCGAAATCTATCGGTCCGAATCGGTTCAAATTGTATTTAAAATCTACGTTTGGCCTAGCCCTTTCAAATACTACCAGCCGTGATAAAATCGGTCATACCGTTCAAAAGTTATAAGAGGTTTACACACTTACTTTCACACACATACACACACACACACACGCGCGCGCAGGCATACATGCATACAGACATAGTGACACCCTCGCGGGGGTAGTCAGGGAAGCTTTCTATGGCCTTAGAACGTTGAGATCTGATGAGAATTTGATTTTTGCAAAACGAGGTCAAACCAATAACTTCCCGATTTTTGAAAATTTTCAATTTTCTTAGCGGGAAGTTAAGAAGGGACTCGAACCAAGGCGCTAGATCCACACTCCTTACACTATGCGGGCTCCTGCCTGTCTACTAAATTTTTGTAACCGTAAACCGTCTGAGGCCTCGTGTCCAACAACGATGGCCTCTCTAGCCATTTTTCCAAATTCAATAGTCCCTTCGGATTATTATTATTATTATTATTATTATTATTATTATTATTATTATTATTATAAGTTATCATAAATTTAAGAAAATTAATTGATTGCTAAGACGTTATTTTTAACATCAATTGATTGAACAAATATTTACTAAATCTTTTGTTAAACAAAATTTATTAATCTGACTAATTGATTTGTAGGTACCCGATGTCTTTCCGAAAATTCAGGTCATTGATAATATGGGTAATCGGGATCTACTCCATCGACAATGTAGCTAATTCACTTGTGGGCGATAGAGGTCTACCAGTTACATCAGTGTACTAGTGTCGCTGGCTATGAAAGAACGGCTTCTTGGTATACTTAATTGACGTGACATCTTACAATGGGCTCGTTCAACTTTACTAAGCTCTTGGCAGATCTTGTACCAAAAACTAAAAGTGACTACATTGAGCGTGTTCAGTCGAACTAAGTCCTGAGTAAACTTAGTTAGCCTAAGTATAGTCAAAGCAATAAGAAAATAATGCAAGATGTACTAACCTAAGCTCAGTCCAGCTAAGAACTTGATAAGCTTGAACGAGCCCAATGATAACGGTGTTTACCGGATACACCCTAGAGTAAAGTTAGCAAACTATACCTGACCAGACTTTCATACTTTAAGAAATAACTAATATATAGTACATGTAAACTTTTCTGCCTTGGCTTCCAACGAATTTCTGCTAATCATCTGAAAAACTTTTAATTTATTAACATTTAATTGGTAAAACAATTAAATTACATAAAAAATAATCATGTTTGGTCCAGGTGGTGCGCCTCTACTAGTTTTGAGTAAGTTAAATAACACGATTTAATGAATAGATTTTAGTTTGCATGCCATGTAAACATTTCAATTAATGAAAATTGTTGCATTATTCTGAAATTATGTTATTTCTTCAAATGATTGCAGGTCAAAATACGAAACGTGATTCTGGCAAGAAAGTGCAAAAAGAAAACATTCAAGCTGGAAAGGTTAGAAGTTCTGATTATTTCCTAAATTCAATCGTTATTTCCTTATAAGGTCTCATGCCGGTGACGCACCCACGTGCTAACTGTACTAAAAATTTGTGGAAAAAAAATTTTTTATTTAAAAAATTCTTAACTTCCCATTAATATATTAGAAGTTGAGAAGTTAAGGAATTTCTTCTGATTTTTATCAGATTTATACGTTTTAAGGATTTAAGCTACTTTAATTATTTTTAGTTGGACATCAGTCGTGTGTGTTTGTGTGGATAAATGAAATTTTTTCGTACCATATCTCAAACGAATCAAATGGTTAAGACGACGTGAGTTTGTCATAAATCAACCAATCAGTTTTAATGTTATTTAAAGTATGAAAATAAAAAAATTAACAGTTTTCTTTTTTTTATAAGCTTGAAATAATAAACTCAATTATCAAAAATTTCAAATTTGATTTTTGTAAAAAATTGCCAAGAAACTTTTATAAAAAATTTCAATTAACATTGACCATGATTTTTTGAAGTTTGGAAAATTTTTTACGAACGAAATGATTGAAACAGTTATGTCGATTATAAAAGTTTCTACGAAAAACTCAACTTGATACTTTACAAAGGTACCAGCTCATGGAGTCTAAACCCTAACTGATTTAACGAAAGTATATTGTTAAATATAGCTTTGTTGTAGTTCCGTTTTGAAAATAAAGTCCAATAACGATATTTCAGACAAAAGTCTTACAATTTTTGTTCTTTTAACATAGATTTTGTTAATTTTTATGAAATTGTCATCTCTGTCGAAATGTCAAAACATTAAACATTAAGGATTAAAATGTATTTAAGTGGGGCGATACATGTAAATGCCTTAATTTTTACCGTTTTCTGTAGATTTTTAACTTTCCGCTAAGAAAATTGAAAATTTTCAAAAATCGGGAAATAAGTGGTTTTCCCCTGTTTTTCGAAAATCGAGTTTTCATCCGATCTCGACGTTTCAAGGTCCGAGGAAAGCTTCCCTGACTATTCCCGCGATGGTATCTGTGTGTATGTATGTCTTAGTGTGTAACGCAGTCTTAGTCTTGATCTTGGTCTCGCTTGTTCTGTCTTGGTCTTGGTCTTGCTCAAATACTAGTCGTCTTGGTCTTGGTCTTGTGTATTTAGTCTTGATCTTAGTCTTGCTCATGTCTTCTTCAATATCATTCTTTCTTCATCACTCATTTCTCACAAAAATTCAGTTTACTTATACTTCAGAGCCGATAGAAAAGTAAAGAGTACTAAATACTCAAATTTTTTTAAATACTTAATATTTTATTCTACTATTCAAGAAAATAGTACGTATAGTAGTAAGAATTGTGAAAACTTGAAAACCTACTGTCTTAATTATTGAACTCATAAATTAACAGATAGTAAAAAAATTACAGGTAGTCAGGGCAAGGTGAAATCAAAACATCATTTTGATTTACTTGAACGTTTCTTCCCTTCATTGGGACCTCCTCAGCAACTCAATCATATGCATTCACAGTTTTCTATACATTAAAGAAACGTCTATAATTGATATGCATCATGGCAATAGAATTACGATCAACGAAATATAAATAATTATAAACACACCAACAGTTTACATTTTACATATTACATGTTATTTAAAACTGCAAATCGAAATGATGTTCTGCTTTTACTTTGTCCTGATTACCAGTGATCTTTTTAATGTTAACTATTATTCCTGGACTTGATTAAAAATTAAAGTAATAACCTAACATCAATTGTAGAAAAAAAAAGCCTCTCAACCGATACCATGATATAAAAAAATATCAAAAAAAACGGAAACCCAAAAGCCAAATAGTGTCTGATTTTACATGGGATGTTCCGTATATATACACATATATAGCCTTTGAAGCCAATTCCATTTTTGGGCCTTTCTCCCCTATTTAGGTGATGTTATGATCGAATTCTTAGTGAATTCTGATATCAGGACCAAAGCAATATATAGATTTCTACAGAATTCACCTGAAAAATCAACTCAGCTCTACATTAACCGTGTGTGAAACAGAAATCGGAAAAGAATCGTTACTTTAAGAACATTCTTGTAGATATTTTTCTTCAGACAATAGTTATTTTTGCGAGTACCTTTTTTTATATTCCGCGTCATATTAAATTTTAGTGTAGTAGACTGGAAAGGGGGAAAGCTACTGAGACCAATAAGAAAAAAAATTTTTTTCTTTACTTGAAATCAATTTTTATACATTCAAAAATATGTATATAAAGTTTTAGATCGTTTTCGCTTATTGCTCCGACGAAAATTTCAAATCCATTGGATGGGGAATTTTTTTTTTGGTGCTGGATAAGGATGTTAATAACTCTGAAAGAATATGATATTTCTTGGCAAAAATTGAGGTTATTAATCTTTAATACACATTTAATAGAATAAAAAACTCAAAATTTCTTTATTTTCTCGGTCAAAAAATTCCCGAATATTACCTATTTTTTCGGCCGTCACAGTAGTTAACAGGAGTTATAGCAGAGTAATAGGAATTATTGCTCTTAAACACATAAAATACTTCGTTCCGACAAAAACATCGATTAAAATTATGACAAATATTCCCATGTATCCTATATACAGCAAAAGTTACAATTTTTAGTTTAAAGTTGCACTTTGGTCTTGATCTCACATTCTCAGTATTGGTCTTGGTCTTGGTCTTTACCCGACAGGTTTTGCTCATCACTATTATTTATAACTGCAATTTTCTCAATTTTTTTGAGATTTAAAAAAATTTTGAAACGTTAACGGGACAAAAAAAACTTTAGATTCAGATTCAGCGGAATAAAATACAAAACATTAACTCAATGGCGAACTAATCAGATAAAACGGAGTACAATTCACTTAAATTCCACGATTTTAAAATCTCTTCCATGGTTTTATTATTACAAATTGACTCAATATTTTAATAATAATTGAAATATTAATGCCAAGACTAATGTTTTCAACAAATACATATACAATTTTAAATTTCAGCATAGCCATCTACCGACAATACTTACCAAATAAATATTTAGTAACTATTACTAAATATTATTTGGTGAAACTAAATATTTATTTCTATACAATAAAGCTTTGTTCATATTACTATAATTTATTTTAGATAAAAAAGTCATTGATTAAACTGTAACAAATAATATTGATGGGTATTAAATATTTTTTTCTCCCAAACAAATGACTAAAAATTTTGTTACTAAATCAGTTTAGTACTCCGTACTAAATCCTTCTATCAGTGTAGTGTTTAGTACTTTCCTTATCTGGACTTTAACGATCTGTATTACAGTTCGATGGTTTGAACGATCCAATATCAGCGAAACTACAACCATAATTATAAACTACAACACTGGCACACAAATAATAGTTGTTTGTACATTTGAACGGATCCACCGACGAACATGTATGTCGACCCCCTTGAATCCGAATTTGAAGTCCATTTGTCCCGGTCACTCTCTAGATATGAGTAAAATGCAAAAAAGGCAAAAAGTTGCGAAAAACTGTAATCATTGAAAAAATTTTTACTGGCCCGGATCAAGTATGATTTTCATGCATTTCGATTCGCTAGTCTGAATCTGAACGTTAATTAGTCCGTTAATCCGTCAAAATTTTTTAAATTGCGCAAAACCGAAAAAAATTGCAAAAAATCATGAAAAACCGAAATTATCGCGATGAAGAAAATTGTTTGGATTCATATTGAGTTAATGTTTTGTATTTTATTCCGCTGAATCTGAATCTAAAGTTTTTTTTGTCCCGTTAACGTTTCAAAATTTTTTTAAATCTCAAAAAAATTGAGAAAATTGCAGTTATAAATAATAGTGATGAGCAAAACCTGTCGGGTAAAGACCAAGACCAAGACCAATACTGAGAATGTGAGATCAAGACCAAAGTGCAACTTTAAACTAAAAATTGTAACTTTTGCTGTATATAGGATACATGGGAATATTTGTCATAATTTTAATCGATGTTTTTGTCGGAACGAAGTATTTTATGTGTTTAAGAGCAATAATTCCTATTACTCTGCTATAACTCCTGTTAACTACTGTGACGGCCGAAAAAATAGGTAATATTCGGGAATTTTTTGACCGAGAAAATAAAGAAATTTTGAGTTTTTTATTCTATTAAATGTGTATTAAAGATTAATAACCTCAATTTTTGCCAAGAAATATCATATTCTTTCAGAGTTATTAACATCCTTATCCAGCACCAAAAAAAAAATTCCCCCTCCAATGGATTTGAAATTTTCGTCGGAGCAATAAGCGAAAACGATCTAAAACTTTATATACATATTTTTGAATGTATAAAAATTGATTTCAAGTAAAGAAAAAAATTTTTTTTCTTATTGGTCTCAGTAGCTTTCCCCCTTTCCAGTCTACTACACTAAAATTTAATATGACGCGGAATATAAAAAAAGGTACTCGCAAAAATAACTATTGTCTGAAGAAAAATATCTACAAGAATGTTCTTAAAGTAACGATTCTTTTCCGATTTCTGTTTCACACACGGTTAATGTAGAGCTGAGTTGATTTTTCAGGTGAATTCTGTAGAAATCTATATATTGCTTTGGTCCTGATATCAGAATTCACTAAGAATTCGATCATAACATCACCTAAATAGGGGAGAAAGGCCCAAAAATGGAATTGGCTTCAAAGGCTATATATGTGTATATATACGGAACATCCCATGTAAAATCAGACACTATTTGGCTTTTGGGTTTCCGTTTTTTTTGATATTTTTTTATATCATGGTATCGGTTGAGAGGCTTTTTTTTTCTACAATTGATGTTAGGTTATTACTTTAATTTTTAATCAAGTCCAGGAATAATAGTTAACATTAAAAAGATCACTGGTAATCAGGACAAAGTAAAAGCAGAACATCATTTCGATTTGCAGTTTTAAATAACATGTAATATGTAAAATGTAAACTGTTGGTGTGTTTATAATTATTTATATTTCGTTGATCGTAATTCTATTGCCATGATGCATATCAATTATAGACGTTTCTTTAATGTATAGAAAACTGTGAATGCATATGATTGAGTTGCTGAGGAGGTCCCAATGAAGGGAAGAAACGTTCAAGTAAATCAAAATGATGTTTTGATTTCACCTTGCCCTGACTACCTGTAATTTTTTTACTATCTGTTAATTTATGAGTTCAATAATTAAGACAGTAGGTTTTCAAGTTTTCACAATTCTTACTACTATACGTACTATTTTCTTGAATAGTAGAATAAAATCTTAAGTATTTAAAAAAATTTGAGTATTTAGTACTCTTTACTTTTCTATCGGCTCTGAAGTATAAGTAAACTGAATTTTTGTGAGAAATGAGTGATGAAGAAAGAATGATATTGAAGAAGACATGAGCAAGACTAAGATCAAGACTAAATACACAAGACCAAGACCAAGACGACTAGTATTTGAGCAAGACCAAGACCAAGACAGAACAAGCGAGACCAAGATCAAGACTAAGACTGCGTTACACACTAAGACATACATACACACAGATACCATCGCGGGAATAGTCAGGGAAGCTTTCCTCGGACCTTGAAACGTCGAGATCGGATGAAAACTCGATTTTCGAAAAACAGGGGAAAACCACTTATTTCCCGATTTTTGAAAATTTTCAATTTTCTTAGCGGGAAGTTACAAATACGCTGAAGTTTTAATTGAATATTTCAAGTTTTCAAAACATACTTTTTTTTTTATCAATTTAGTGTCTAAATTGGGACATATCAACGATTTTATATTGCAAAATCCTCCCATAGCGGCATGTCGAGATTAAAGCAATCGAGAAAAACTAAATAATTTTATACGAGATTTGGGATTACCTAAAGATGAAGCTTAATATCTAGCGACAACATTTCATTAACGAAGATGAGAAATCGTTGGTATATTGTTCGAATATTGAAAGATTGGTTTCTTCAAAATTACTTGTTTTTTTTTGCGAACGAATGAATTTTCAACAAGAAAAAATTTTGTTCAAAAAATTGAAAAAAAAATTTTCTTTGGAAATTTGTAATTTCTGTTTGTTTTCTGATCTTTGTTGAACCGTAGTGCCCCAGTGCCTCAGTCGCCCGGCTAGCTCAGTCGGTAGAGCATGAGACTCTTAATCTCAGGGTCGTGGGTTCGAGCCCCACGTTGGGCGTTCTTTTTTGGATTGTTGATACCCCAAAAATAAAAATTCATAATTTTTTATATTTTTGCAATATTTCGTTTTTTTCTACATACGAAAAGAACTGATTTCAAGCAAATTTTTTTTTTTAATTCATTGATTGTTAGTTCCTTGAGCACTAATGAAAGCCATTATATCAGTATATCGATCAAGATTTTTATTCAGCCGGTTCATTATTGAAAAATTCATTACTTTATGCATTTTATTATACATTTAAGATTACGACTCTTCTCATTGGTTGAATAACTTATTTCCAGTTATAAACTCTATAACTTATTAAAGTTATCCATATTTCCAATGTGACCCACATTATATTGAGTAAAAAAATTAACGAGTATGAATTTGTAACAATTTTGTTAACAATTATCGTATGAAAAGAATGGTCTTTACCCGACTGTAGGTACTGACTACCATTTAGAGCAAGTTCTCCGATAGCCAAGTTGACAGCAACTATTTGGAAATGAACTCATTAATTTTTCTCAAGAAATTTGGCTAAACGTTGCGACAGTAGATTGTTGTTGTATTTCTCAGAAACTTGTAGCCAAATTTTTGTTAACAGTTACAAAGTCAGAAGTTCACGAAAAGTTGTCGGTAAGTTGGTGGTAACTTAATGACACCAACTTGTTGGTAAGAAGCTCTTGCTATGGAGACTATGGAGACTATACACTATGGAGAGTGTATAGTCTCCATAGCTCTTGCTATCAGGATTTATACGAACTCTGTGAAGATACTGACATACTGACATTGCAGAGTGTCGTACATATAGTTCGATCAAAAAACAGTTTCACTTTAAAAAGATGCACCAAGTCCACGTTCATAAAAATCATTTTAATAACATTTGTCCTTGACAAAAAAAATAATACTGATTTTAATAACTTTCATTCTTTATAAAAAGATGTGAAAAATAAAAAAATACCAAGAAACCGTTATAATTTTTAAAAAATTGAAAAAAATTTTAATCATCGTGGGCGTGCGTCACTAAGTACCCCAAATTTTTTCAGGATTAATGAATATTCTTTTAATGTATACAAATTTATAAGTAAACCTATAAAATATTTATAATATGATTAATGAATTGTTATTTCATAAAAGTTTCGCAAAACTGAATGTACATGGATTATGTCAGACAAAGCTAAGAATAAGTTAGAAAAAATGTTTGTTTCGTTTAAAATTCATTGTCGAAAGTTATTTCATTCAAATTTTCTCGTGGATAGATAGAACTTAATAATGTGTTCATACAAATAAAACGACCTCTGTGAACAGCATTATTACCTAGCAGCCGGCATGCAGCGCGACGACTGATTCGGACGCCTTCTAAGTTTGTTTTTAAGAAAAACAATGTCTTGCTCAGGTATGAAATTCACTCAAATTGACAGCCAAATCAATAACATACAACTAAATAATTTAAAACGGCATTGAGAAATGGCTTCCTGGGAAAAAATGATTTTACCTGATTATGTATAGTTATATATAAACCTATATCTAACTACCTATGTACAACTATTAGTCTAGTCAACAAGAGCAAAAAGTACGACCAGGTTAAGGCCTCTAGATAAAATTACGTTCGAGGTGTGATTTTGTGCGAGTTTTTATGTAGATATGTTCTACGGTTGGTGCCATATCGCGGAAACAATTAGTTTAAAAGTTATAAACAAATTAGTAAAAAAACACAGAGGGGTTGGTTTTTTGCAAATATCTCGAAAAGTTTTTGAGATATCGAGAATTTGAAAAGAGATCCGAAAAGAGCATTAAATTTCCTAAGAAAAAGTTTTTTCTCCCCAGACTGTAGCACCAATATTAATAATTTTAATTGAGCGATGAAAATACTGAAAAAATGCGTGACTCGGCGCGAGCACGCTTCAGTCTACTCGGGCGTTTAAGCAAAAAAAATTATTTTAACTAATTAAATATGAAAACTGAGGAATGAAAAAAATCAGGCACATGTTGGATAGTTGAATAAACAATAATCTGCATTCAAAAAAGTTTTATCTCAATTTTCTTCTTAATTATGCTTTTTTTAATTAAAAAAATTTTTCAAAATGAAAGTCAACAATAAAACCTCGATAATTCTCAAACCGGAAGTCACAAATTTTTTTCTCTTTTTGGACTTGCTCATTAAAGGCTTTAGAAAAATATCCTCGTTGGGAAAATGGAAAATTTTTCATTTTTTACAAACAATTAAAAATGCTGAAAAATAAAAAACATGAATACATAGAAAAAAAATTTTTTTATTCAAGATTCCGTGTGATTCAGTTTTTTATTATGAAAAACCATACGAAAATAAATTTTAATATTTTTTTACGATAATTGTTTAAAAAATTATTCTAAACAAATGCGTTATTTATAAGATAGTTGAAATTTTTTTTTTGTAAATATAATGAGAAATCAAAATAATGATTTTTAAGATAAAAATCATTTCTTAAAAAAATTTTTTTATTGCTTGAAATGGCATTCGTTAGTTAACAATTTTTTTTTGCAAGTCAATATGAATATTAAGATATCGTTTTTTTTTTAAATCCTCATTTTCATTGCTCTTTCTAAATATGACAAAATAATTTTTTCATTTCAATTTTTTATTTGTTTTCAAAAGAACAATTTGTTATAAACAAATGAAATTTCACCCTATATTTTTTTCAAATACTATAAAAATATACAAAAACGGTCATAGTTCGTTTTTTAAGCAAAATGTTGGATTCTCGGAGCAAAAATAAATCCCAGTTACAAACTTTTAGTTTTATATTTTAGATATTTTGTTCTTAGAAATATTTTTTAGAAAAATAACGTATTTTCTTTTATTAGTTTTTAAATGTGAAAAACACATTTAAAGCATATTTGTGCAGCTAGAATAAGAAAGCCTGTATAGGCTTGATTTTATGACCTTAGATACTTGAGTTGTACAAAGGACTCCTTATTTTACACTGTACAATACTACAAAATATTACGGTCTTAGTTAAGAATAAAAACATGTGTTTTACTAAGGACAATTCAGAGGGTTAGACCTCACAATAAAATAGTTTTAACACTATAGTTAGTCTGCGACTAAACTTTGTCAAGTAACGACACTTCACTCGATACGATTGCATTTTTAAATAAAGATTCTATTTGAATCACTCTATGTGGATAATAATCTTATCTTTTCTCTTTATTTATTATTAATCCTATCCATAACTTCTTACACAAAAAAATTTTGTTATATTTTTTCTATAATTTAAAAAATTATCATGCTTCGAACTTGCAGTTTTTTTCGTGTTTCTTATTATAAAAATTACTATTACTTATAAACTATCGAAAATATGACCATGACACTTAAGGTCTTTATTGTTCGCCATAAAATTACACCTTGATATTTCGAGTCCGGTCTACTGATTCAATTAAATTATATGAAGTCTCAATATCTACTCAACAGACTACTGTTCTACAGAAATGATATTTTTGAATACGTATTGTGCTAACATCTCATAAAAACACGCGTACTTTGTTGTAATTATTATGTATATATTTGTCATGCAGCTATTGCTTTGGCATTAAATTAAATAAATAAATAAAACAATAAATAAATTAAGCAGTTATTTTGAGCTCTTAATCAATTATTTATTCATTTAACTTTTGGCGATCGTTTATAAGAAAAACTTTGAAAAAATATTTTTCAATTCTCTTAAATTGGAATATCTTTTAAACTGTTAAAGATACAATTAAAATACTTAGAGTCTATTTTGTTCGTTATTATACAATAAACAATTTCAATTTTGCTTTAATGCTTCAGCTCAAATATTTTTTGAATGATGAAAGGAATGATGTATGTGCTTTTATAAATAATCATAAGAAGAGTGAATAAATAATTGAGCTAAAGCATTGAAACAAAATCATTAAAATTTTATTTATGTTTTTAGTAGATTTCATAGAAATCTAACTATTGCATTGGTCCTCATGACGGAACTTTTAAAAAATTTTACTATATTTCGACTATACTCGTCGAGCAACTGGATCCATCTAAAGTGCTCTGGCATGAGCACTTTGGAATTTAAAAAAACTGCAAACGCTATAAAGAAGAACTTGCTTACATGGAAATGTCCTCCTTGTACCAATGAGGTTAGTGTTCGTATTCAATCAGACATTGATGACGACGATGAAGATTTCGTTTGTGAATCGGCACAAGACAAACTCAAACCTCTTATTAATAAGTTGCTCCAACGTTTCACAAACCTCGAAAATAAGTTTGATAATTTTCGCACTAGCATCGAGAATCGCTTAACCTCTATCCAAGATGAGGTCAACAAAATTTCAAAGCAAAACTCAACTCTTGAGAGCACAATCTCTGTAGTTGATAATAAACTTGAAGTTCACAATAGTCTTAACCCTGAAGAAATTATCAGAGAACTCAACATGCGCAAAAAACGTGAATCAAACGTAATTATTTTAAATGCCACTGAATCTAAGAAAGGCTCTGGCAACGATCGCCTCAACGATGATAAATCTCTCATATCAACGATTCTTCCTACTGAACTGGGCAACATAACCGAATTTAAACTAAAACGTCTAGGTAAACCGTCAGCTGGTAAAAACCGTCCTCTGCTGCTCGAAACTAAATCAGCCTCAATTGCTAAGTCTATTTTAAAATCCAAGCCTGCAAGAGACACTGATCCACCAATTCGATTCAAACCTGATCTAACCAAAGCTCAGCAAAATCATTTAAATTCATTGCGTTCCCAGCTGGACTCACTTAACAAAAGTGGCGTTACTGATAAAACTATCAAATACATAAATGGTGTTCCAAAGATTGTTACTCATAACTTTCGCGAAATCCCTAGGAAAGGTCAAAACAGAATACCTTCAATTATTCTACCAAAACACCAGAGGCTTGAGAACCAAACTGAGCAGCTTCCTCGCCGCCTCAGCAACTAGCCTTTATGACATAATTTGTGTCACGGAATCATGGCTTCATCCTACTATCTTCGACGGTGAAGTTATTGATAATTCCTTCTCACTCTTCAGGAGAGACAGATCTAACATCAACACTGGTCTTGAACGTGGTGGTGGCGTCTTCATCGCAGCTAAACGTACACTTCAGGAGCAAACATAAGGACGCCTACATGATAATTCTTGGGGACTACAATTTACCTTCGAGTTCACCATCCTCTGCTTGTATCAGACATATTTTCGAATCATTTGCTTCCTTTGAATGCCACCAACAAAACTTCACAACAAACTCAAACAATAACATTCTTGACTTCTGTTTTAGTAACCGCCAGCTATCAGTTGAAAGGGCACCTGCACTAACAACTGAAGACAAATACTACCCAGCACTTTGTATTTCCATTGATTTCAAATCAGCACTTCAACCCTAGAGTATTCCTACTTTTATGTTCAATAAGACTGACTATACTGAACTCAACAAATTCTTCATAAACACTGACTGGACCGAGCTGTACATCATCGACAACATTGACGATAAAGTGGACTGGTTTAATAAAATCCTCTTCCAAGGATTCACACTCCATGTTCCAGTGTTTATGAAGAAAACGAGCGACTTCCCGCGATGGTTCTCCAGCGAATTAATTCGCTTAGTTAAGTTGAAGAAAAAGGCTCACAGCCGATACAAACAAGATATGACATCGTCTAATTACAAAAGCTTCAGTAATCTCCGCTCAATTTGTAAAAAACTGGGAACCTCTTGCTATAAATACTATGTAGCCAAGACTGAAACTCATATACATCAAAATACTAAAAAATTCTGAGATTTCATAAGAAGCAAAAAACGTAATAGTTCTGACATTCCTTCAACGATGACCTAAAACAACACCTCAGCAAACTCTGGACCAGATATCTGTAGCCTCTTTGCCTCTTTCTTCAAGAACACCTACGCACCTAGCACACCCGCATCCTACTCAGCACAACATGTACCAAACACTAATGTATTCTCAAGGCCACTTATGATGACGTCTTCAAACACCTTACATCCTTGGACGCTAAAAAAGGTGCTAGACCAGATAGCATTCCGAATCAAATATTAAAAAACTGTGCCACCAGTCTCTGCGACCCAATTACACACATTTTCGATAAATCACTTGAACAGGGTATTTTCCCAACAGCCTGGAAAAACTCATACGTTACTCCAATTCATACGTTTCTCCAATCATATTGACCGCATAACGCTTCAAGCCTATAAAATGCTTGGTCTCATAAACAGAATAGGCCGTGACTTCAACAACCCTCTTACACTTGTTCGCCTTTTTCTTACATTGGTATTTCCCATATTGGAATATGGCTCCATCATTTGGTCACCGAACACAATACAACAATCCAATAAAATCGAAAAAATTTTACATAAGTTCAGCAAGACGCTGGCCTTTGTAATATCCAAATCAGGTTCTCCTATCTCTGCTCTAGATGCCAAAATGCAATATAATCTATCCAGCTACGAGAAGCGCAGACAACTTGCTGACTGTATATTCTTTTTCAAGATTTTCACTGGCCTAATCGATGCCCCTGATGTATCTAACTGCTTTGAGTTCATCAATAACAACAAACAGAACCTAAGACACAACCGCCTACTAAAGACTTCTTGTTCTAATAAAAATTATATTATTGATGGTCCTCGTAATAGAATCGCAAATATAGTCAACAAACTTCATTCAGATGTAGACTTCTTCAATGGAACTTTACAACAGTTTATCTCCAGACTTAATTGCCTATTGTAATAACAAAATGTCTCTACTCCTGACCTTTAACCCAAACTTATATTTATTCAATTTTTTCTCTTTTCACCTTAAAACATTAATGTATAATGCCGATTGGCGTATGATGTATATAAATAAATACATAAATAAATAAATAAATATATCGGATATAACGCGGCTTGTCACGACGATAGCGTCGCCAATTTACAATGGATCTCTACCAAACTCAACATACTTATTCTACAGATAAATACCAAAGTCAAGTTCGACGATGAGCTTAATCGGTCAAGTAATTTAGAAATGCCAGGATTTTTAAATTTTTAAAATCATAAAAATTGATATTTCTTCACTTTCTTACTCGTATAACTTTTGAATGGGATAACTTATCGAATTTCCTTAAATTTCATCTGAAAGCTCTTTAAATAAGCTTCAATTTGAGTACCATTTTATATGTATAGTCTCAAAATTATGGCCTATTCCGCCATGCTAAATATGAAATTTGCTGTTGCATTCGTTTTACCAAACGTCATCCAAAACTTATCGTTGTGGTTTGAAAATTGTAATTTCTTTTGATTAATAAGAAATTATTATCATCATTATTAATAAAATGAAATCTACTTCCATTTCGGCTGCTGAATGGTCTTTTTTTTTTATTTTTCAGTATTTTTAATTGTTTGTAAAAAAATGAATAATTTTCAATTTTCCCAACGAGGATATTTTTCTAAAGCCTTTAATGAGCAAGTCCAAAAAGAGAAAAAAATTTGTGACTTCCGGTTTGAGAATTATCGAGGTTTTATTGTTGACTTTCATTTTGAAAAATTTTTTTAATTAACAAAAGCATAATTAAGAAGAAAATTGAAATAAAACTTTTTTGAATGCAAATTATTGTTTATCCAACTATCTAACATGTGCCTGATTTTTTTCATTCCTCAGTTTTCATATTTAATTAGTTAAAATAATTTTTTTTGCTTAAACGCCCGAGTAGACTGAAGCGTGCTCGCGCCGAGTCACGCATTTTTTCAGTATTTTCATCGCTCAATTAAAATTATTAATATTGGTGCTACAGTCTGGGGAGGAATAACTTTTTTTCAGGAAATTTAATGCCCTTTTTCGATCTCTTTTTAAATTTTCGATATCTGAAAAACTTGACTCGAGATATTTGCAAAAAATCAACCCCTCTTTGTTTTTTTACTAATTTTTTTATAACTTTTAAACTAATTGTTTCCGCGATATGGCACCAACCGTATAACATATCTACATAAAAATCCGCACAAAATGACACCTCGAACGTAATTTTAGGTGGAGGCCTTAACCTGTTCGTAGTTTTTGCTCTTGTTGACTATACTATATGTACAGTAGGGTGTCCGTTATTTCCCAGGTTGATTTTTTTTTCGCTATCGCCCCCGGGATTTTTAGTTCTTTACCTAAAAAAAATATTTTACACAAAGAAGCTCTTAGTTACCAAATTAACCGTGCCGAAATCGAGTTACATTCCCCATTTAAATAACGTGGGAATTCGAAACTTTTTGCAATTGATTTTTTTTTCATCAAAAAAATTGTCACTACGACTATAATCGATGCAAATTCTGATGAGAAATTGAATGCTCTAATAAAAAATTCTCTTATAATTTTTCGATAAAATCATTTCTTTAGAAGTTATTTCTAGTTTAAGTTGTATTTATAGTTATTATCGTAGTTTTTCAGTCTTGCTATAAAGTTACATGTATTATAATCATTTATTTCATCTATGAATTTTCCAAAAATTTTAATAAAATGATTAATATTTAAATTCTTAATAACATTGCCGCTTATTTGTATTTTTTCTGTCTCTATTCACATTTATTTGTTAAGCAATTTTTAGTCGCACTATGATAAGTATTTTTGTTTTCATAAATAATTTGCATTAAATATTGTTTTTGTTCTTTTTTATGAGTGAAAATGTTGATGTCATTTTTAGTTTATTGAAGCGCTCTTTCGGCTACATCGTTAAAAATAGTAGATTATTAACTATGTCTAATTCTTCCAAACAATCATTATTGGTGGTCCATGTCTCAAAGTTAATTTCTATCAATTTTTTATATATATTGAACCAAACAAAAAATTTGATCGAATTTGAATGATTATAACACATGCAGACTGTTATTATATTTATTTCTTAGCCGCACAGCAAACTGTTAATAGTTTATCAGCCGCATAGCAGATTGTTAATAGTTCATCAGCCGCACAGCAGACTTTTGATATTTTTTTTATTTTAGCTGCTTTTATGTCCGAAATAATATAATTTTGGATTTCGGTAGCCGGGCTGAAAGTTGATGGTTAGATGAACTCTTGCAGTTTATAAATGATGAAACACTTCAATTCGGATTTTAATATATATTTCTATATATGTGTAATCGACTATTTTTTTTTTTTAAATATACTGAATTTAGCAATTAGAAAAAGTGAAAAATTCTTACAATTTACAATAGTTTCAACTTTGACCTTGAAGAACTTTTGAAGGAGTGCATTAATCAAAAATTTATAAGAGGCCTTTTTTGTAAAATATTTAATTTTCTGTAAGGACATGTCATGGTTTACCATTTCGATAATTCGTTGCAGAGCTACAAAATTCCAAACTTGAAGAATCAGATTTTCCCATGTTATTTGAATGGGAAATGAAAAATCGTGATGCGGGACATCTTAAGAAGGGTTCCCTGGCATTGCAGTTTCGGAAATTCCTTTTAAACAAATAGAAATTTCCTAAAAAACGCTTTGACATTTAATAGATTTATAAATAATCTATTAAATGTCAAAGCGTTTTTTTCAAAATTTTTATTTTTAATATCGAGAAATTTGATTTTTAAGTTTCCATTTACCGTGCAAGTGCAACAAAGATAGTACGGTTTCTCTCAACGAGTGCGAATAGAGAAACAAATGGGAACCGTTCTTAATATTAAAATGAAGAGCTGTTAGTTAAACTGGCGTATTTTGTCGGTATTCTGAACAAGATTTACAGTATATTTTTCAAAAAAAAAAAAAATATATATAAATATATACAGAAATATATAACAAAGGTTACTAATTAAACGATTGGTTCCTTTTAGATAAGGTGAAAATGCGCGATAGTATGTATTCTTCTGTCACACGTGAGCCGTAGCCCAGGTTGTTGTTCACTAAATACGCAAGCGCTGCACTTTTCGGCGGGATTAGAAGGTCCTATATTATATACAGTATCCCAGATATAACACCGTACAGCAGACTTTTAATAATTTTTTTTCTTAGCCGCACAGCAGACTATTGAAATATTTTATTAGCCGTACAACAGACTGTTGAAATATTTTTTTTTTCTTAGTCGCAAAGTCAACTTCTCATAGTTTATCAGCCGCACAGCAGACTGTTAATGTATTTATTCTTAGTCTCACACCAGACTTGTAAATTTTTTTTTGTCGCAGAGCAGACATTTAATAGTTCATCAGCCTCACAGCAGACTGTATATATATATTTTTTTTTGTCGCAAAGCAGACATATAATATTTCATCAGCCGGACTGTAGACCGTGAATTTATTAATTTTTCTTAGTTGCAAAGCAATCTTCTAATAGTTTATCAGCCGCACAGCAGACTGTTAAATTATGTTTTTTTAGTCGCATAGCAGACTTTTAATATGTTGTTTTCTTAGTCGCAAAACAGACTTTTAATAGTTTATCAGCCGCACAGCAGACTCTATATATATTTTTTTTGTCGCAAATCAGACATTTAATAGTTCATCAGCCGCACAGCAGACTGTTTTATAATAATTTTTTTTGTCGCAAATCAGACATTTAATATTTCATCAGCCGCACAGCAGACTGTTAATATTTTTTCTTCACAGAAGAAAATTTTTTACAGTAGAAACTAAAAAAAAAAATTATGAAAACGGTTGACCCTAAACGGCCATCCCTGCAACCTCCCACTAATTCTATACTCAAAATTGTACTTATTACGTTTTTGAGCTCTTCGAGCTCAAAAATATAATGTCCGTGTCGTTTTTAGTTCTCCGAGCTCATAAGTCTAATAAAACACTATTTTTTTAATATTCAAACCGCAATAACTTTTGAATGAATGACATTAAATTCAAAAATTTTCATTTGGAAGATAAAGTTTATGTAACTATTAGTTGTCATGCACAACTCAAATTGAATCATCAAATAAAGAATCTAGAGTTGTTTCTTACTGGGAAAGCAATTCTTTTCTTTTTTATCTAACTCCGGTCCTCTGATTTAATATCGAGGATCGTGAGCGCTGTCCAGCTGCCCTAGGAGAACCGAGTCAGTAAAGAACAAAACTGTTAGCAGTTTGGATATAAAAAAGCCAACGTTCATGTCTTTAAGACTGTATAAAATATTTTTCATTTCTCTTCTAAACACAGAAGATTTTCGAAAAAAACGCTCTGCTACGTAAAAGATTTTTCAATTATCTATTTTATACCAGAGCGTTTTTTTCGAAAATCTCATTTGTTTAGAAGAAAAACATAAAACTGCAATTAGCTTTATCATCACAAGTTCAACAAGGATAGTACCGCTTCTCGCCGTGAGTGCGAGGCGAGAAAAAGATGGGATCGGTTGTTAATGAAAAAATTCCCGAAAATCACTCATTTTTTTGGGCCGTTACAGTGGCTGACCCTCAGCTTCACAAATCGAAATTTTTTCACAGAATCCGCGTGTCAAAATCCTTTATAAACTCTATAACTTGAATTTATTGGCATCTCCCTTAAAATTTGACTTGAAGAGATTCTACTGTATTATGAGTAGTTGCAGTATTCTTATGTGGGGAAAATACGTACACTGATAAAAAATTTAACTTGATTCAAAAGAAAAAATTTTGAATCAAGAAGACAATATTGAAGAAAATAATTTTCTTAATTCAAGAGGTAAATTCTTGAATTCAGAATAATTTTTTGACTTAAGAATTTTTTCTCTTGACTCAAGAAAATTATTTCCTTTAAAATAATACTCTTGATTTAAGTTTTTTTTTCTTGAATCAAGTTAAATTTTTTATCAGTCTATTGGTGTTAATTTTTAAACGTATTTTATTCAACCTCGTGTAAAAAAGTTGCGGATTTCCTCCGGTAATTCCTCTGAAAATCTTGAAGAATTCACATTTTCAGACAAAAATGAATTCCAGAAAAATCCCGGATGAAACCGTTGATAATGATTTTATCAAATAACTGTAGTAATAATTGTAATAGAGAATTGAATGGAAATGCGACATTTTAAAATAAATAAAAATTTTTTTTCGTCCCTTATTTTATAGCGAGTTTTCGATAGAAAATAAAAAAAAAAGATATCTCTATGAATTTGTGAAATTATGGTACGTTGATTTATTCATTACGGACTTTTCAAGGACAATCAGGAACATCCTGAGAAATCTCGGAAGAAATTCAGCGGATCTTTTCCAGTCTAGTTTTCAGTCTTAATTCCGCAAAGATTTTAGAAGAGTGCTGCAGAGTTTCCTTCGGAATTCCTACGAATAATCCTGAGAAAATGCGGAAGAAATTCAGCGGATCTTTTCCAGTCTAGTTTTCAGTCTCAATTCCGCAAAGATTTTAGAAGAGTGCTGCAGAGTTTCCTTCGGAATTCCTACGAATAATCCTGAGAAAATGTTTTCATAATTTCACTAATCCACGTACAAAACTATTACTTTTCTATCGAAAACCGGCGAAAACACTGAACGGAAAAACACTTTTCATTAAGCTTGAAATATCACACCGTGTTATTAAGCCCTTTTGAATTCGCAAAACCAAAAGGGCGTAATAAAAAATTTTTATTTGACATAGCCCTGTTGGCTTTGAAAAGGCCAAAAGGGCTTATGTACATGAATAAACTGTCAAAATAACCTCTAAGAACTTCAACAACAAAACATAGAAATTTGACAAAAAATTGATTTTTGGAAATTAGATTGAAAGCATTAACACATGTCAAATTTAAAAAATTTTTAATTTTTCGTATTTTGTGGAAATTCATTGAAAAAATTTTAACTTCTCGTTAAAAAAAATTAAAAATTTCGAAAATTAAGCTGTAATAGTATTTTAGTTGAATTTCCAAAAATCAATTTTTTTATTAGACCTCGACGTTTTGAGGCCCTTAGAAGCTATTTCAACTGTATTTTTCTATACTCTCTTTTGGCTTTAAAACTTTTTTTTCTTTAACTCAAAAGTACGTAGGAGGAAAAAAAATTTCCTTTGTGTTTTTCAGCCAGATTCATCCTTTTATACGTTTTCAAGTTGATTTGAGAAAACAAAATTTTTTGCACACCCTTTTGTTTCTGCAAAGCCAAATGGACGTATATTTTGAGATACACCCTTTTAGCACTAGAAACGCAACATTTATATTTAATTTTTAACAATTGTTACTAGAGTTACTAGATAAAATTAATTTTCTAAGACTTCATCTGGAATCTCTCTAGAATTCGTATTTGTGTCAAAATATGAATTCCTTAGAATTTTGGGCGGAATCACCGAAAGAGTTCCGCAAATTTTTTACATGGTACGTCGTGGATTTGTATTATTGAGAATTATTTAATCCGTGTTATTCTTGATCTGTAATATTATGATACTTAAAAATTGTTCTGTAATTTTAATCGTGAAGTTAAATATCATATATTTAATCAATTTCATTCATTGCACCTGCTGATCATATTTTTTAATTAATTTCATTTATTCCTGTGTTACTTTCTTTATTTTCTTTGACTTTCTTTATTCCGTTTCAGGATAAATTTTCAGGATTTATTTCCAGGAGGTGAAATGACTGAAGGGTGAATTTTAAATCTAAACTAAATTAGTTAAAACTAGCAATCTGGCAGTTACTATGTGACTGTTGTGACTTGTAAACTATAAATAAGTAAAATTTAGCTTTATTAAACAATGACTTGTTCAATTGCACTGTATTTTCTTGAATATTGATTTTTTTTAAGATACAAGCTCATCCCGATGTTACACTCATCAAGAGCTTTCATTTGAGTACCCACATGCATTTTGATATATTTTTTCATATATTCATATACATGAATATATAAAATATATGAAAAATTGATGTGGGTACTCAAATGAAAGGTCTCGATGAGTGTAATGTCGGGGTGAGCTTATATCTTTAAAAATGTCAATAGTTCACAAGATGCAAGGTAATTTTTTAATTATGTATCTCGAGATAGAGCATTTTTGAATGCAGCCTAAATATTTATCATGATAAATTGACTATTGGTGAGAATGATATGAAACCTTGAAAAGACACAAGTTCAAGTCAAGACCTTTACAATGACACTAAAAAAACTGATTTTATCATATGATTGTCCTACACACAAAACTTTTCTTATTCTCTTAATACTATAGATCATGAATTTAAATCTTAATTTTAACCTTAGGATTTTGTATTATGTATTTACGTTTATTTATAACTATGTGAAATACTTAATTTCATTATCTATTTAAAATTATTTGGCCTATTTCTTACCTTAATAGAAATTTATCAATGAATTATTTTATACTCCTCAAGTAAATGCTTAGATATACAATAGTAAATTTAAATAAGCGTTTTAAACTAGTGATAGTATTTAATCAAAACGATTCATCCCATTACGCCATAAAAAATTTGAATAAAATTTCTAATTACAAATTATTCAAATTAAGGCAGTGGTTTTGTTCTGGTTGTCCAAAAATTTTCTCGTGAATGGTAAGGATTGTAAGGATCATCTACCCAATATTTTGGTTTTCTAAAATATGGTGATACCATTTTATCCAGCATCCATGACTGAGAAGCATTTGTAAATACATGCTGACGTAAACGTTTGATTCTCGCCTGCTTCTTTGTCCATATTTTTCTATGCCTTGCAGATCTGGTTCTAATCCATATACCCCTAAAAATTATAATGTAAGTTAACCATAATAATAAAGAAACAAAGCACGCGGAAGTTATGCTGCTTACCAGTTTAATCGGAAAAAACGTTTCAACACTGTTCTCACTTTTCCGCGTTTTCCACGACTTCTATTGTATCTAATAATACCTCGGGCTGGTGACTGCAATTTTAGATTTGTATTTACAGAATTAAAAATGGGAAGAGTAGTTGTTGATCTAAAAAATAATAATTAAGATTAAAAATTTTTATATTTTTAAGATAATAAATATTTATCAAAAAATTAATAAATGAATTACTTAGACCAACTACTGTTAGTTTTTATGGGAAAATGCATAGACGAAATAAGTGTCGAGTTGAAACGTGGATGTTGAATTGCAGAATGATTGATAAGAGAATGAGGTTGAATACATTTTATGTCATTTACAAATGACTTTGGTAAATTTATTAAATTATGTCCACTACCCTTTGTTAACTTGCCTGAAATCAAAGTTATAATTATTCAAACTGTTTTTTCTTAATGAAAAGAAAATTTTAATAAAAAAAAATTCTTACTTTTAAAAGCAGTAAAAATGAATCTTGAAATCATTTTTACTTTCTCTGTTAAAAAATTTTTATAAAATATCTATTTTTTTAGTAGCATTTAGATTCCCTTTCACCAACACAATAGTGAGGTTAGTAAAAAAAATTATTGGGAACTAGAGAAAAAATACTTCTTGTACTAGGTTGAATATGTAATTAGGTAGTATCTAATTACAAATAAGTATAAAGGTTTGTAATTAATTTTTGTTATCAAATTCTACGTATTACTTTCAATAAAAAACTTGAAGCACGTCGCAGTTAAGTTGTAGAGACTACAACACAGAGTGAGGGTGTAAATCGTAACCGGCGTAGTTGAACACAAATATTAGCGCTCACGTGTTGGTTTTTGTTACTAAAAAAAATAAATGATTAAGTCGTTGAAGCTTTTTTTTATGCGAAAATTTAATAATTATTTTTTAATTTTAATTTGAAAAAAAAAAAGTCAAAAAATTTCTGATATTAATGATTTCATAATAATCCTGTTAGTCTATTGAATTAATTAGAAATTAGATTTTTAACTAGAAGATTTTTCAAATTAATAGAATAATTTTTTATTTAAAAGTATGATATGGTTAATACAAAGAAATTAGGAAAAGAAAAAAGATAAGTATGTTCATTTGAAAAATCTATTTTTTTACAATTCATTCAATCTTCAATTTTATAAACAAAAAAATCAATGACATTTAAGTTAGCAGTCACTTCACAATTTTTTAATTTTATTTAATAGAAAAAAAAATTTTCCCAAAAAAATTATTTTTAAAAAATAGCATTTTTAATTTTTTTTGCACTAATTTCTTTTTTAAAAACATGATTAAATATCGGTTATTTTAATTTTTGTAAAATATTAACCGAAAAGGAAAAGGTGCATTGGAAAAAATATTGATAAATTAACTGTCACCATTCAAATTCAAAACCTTTGTTATGCTAAATTATTTTGTTTAATTTTATGATTAGTGTATTTTCAGATGGGTTTTCTTCAATTTACAATAATAATGTTGGTTAGAAAATACATGAATTTATCGTAAACTTAAAAATGTACAAAATAACTAATACTTATTTTTTTTATCTAAATCATTTTTAAGTATTAACTTGTGGCTGTGGATCATTTTTCGTTATGGGAGCAGTTTGTAATGCTTCGGAACTAGAGTCCTTTTTATCATCATTATCTTCATCATCTGGACTTTCCGGCTGTAGGATATAAGTTCTGTTGGCATGTTCTCTTTCCGGCATCCACGGTGGGATTATTTTAGCATGAATTCTCCAAGTGCCGTATTGGTTTGCTACATGCTTTTCAAAAACGACGTACTCGAGAACATCTTTTTTTACAATTTCACTTCCGTGAATAAGACGACCGAAACGATCGTAAACTGCTAAAGTCTGGAAAAAGAAAAATATAAAATAACAATGTTTTTTATTTTAAAAAACTAAGAAAAACTATTTATCAAACCTGCTGATTGTGAAAACGGACAGTAACTTGAGCAAAAACATTTTCTTTAGTTATTACGTGAGTACAACGAACATGCACAACACGGGGAGGTTCCAATGATTCATTGAAGGTCCAATGTATGGTCTTATCAAGAGTATTGTGTTGAACTTCCTATATATAAATAAAAATTTTCTAATAAAAAGTAAAATTAAGAGTTCAATCTTAAAGTCCTTTAAACTAACTAATACAATTTCATAGTAAACTGAATGATAGTTTAGAAATATTTATATACTAACCGGATAAGCTTTCTCAGTGACATACAAGCGCAGTTCCTCTTTATCTTTCCTGGAAAATATAGATTTTTTTAAAAATAAATTAGTCGTATGATTTATTTTACACTAACAAAATTATGATGTTTTAATATGTATTAAAATAGCAGATCATTTATAAATCAATATTAAATTACTTAATGATTATTGTTATTATTAATATTATTATTATTATTATTATTATTATTATTATTATAATAATATGACTAATTACGCCTTTAATTAATTAATAAAAAAATAATAGTAGCTATTATTTATCATGAGGGTAAATTCAACAAACAGCTAATTTTTGAGAATTTTTAGATTAATTTTAACTTAATGGTTGTAAAAAAAATCCAAAAAAATTGCATAAAAAAAACTTGTAAAAATTTTCATATGCATTTTTTTATACAATTTCTTCTGTAACAAATAAATTGTTAATAAATTATTAGATGTCTGCTAAATTCACACTCATTATTTATCAATATACTTCCCATTGCCATTGACTTACTTTGTCATAGCTTCATGTGCTTTTAAATAAATTTGTTGAGCTTCATCTTCAAATTCTCCAATTGAAAATTCTTCGTCAAACGTTCGAATTTTCCTGACCGCCAAATAAGATGTACCTTTTTTTTTCATGAAGTCAGCTTTTTGTTTAACACCCTGTAAATCCACATTAAATAATTTGTTATAAAATTTAATCTAAATTATCAATTATAAATGAATAAATCTTGTGATCTGAAATTTTATGACGCTACAGTTAAAATCTGATAATTTTTTGAATTTTTCTGAACAAATAAATGACTATAAATGAAATTTTTTAAAACTTTACATGTTAGCGAAAGCCAAGAATTGATCAGAGGACTGTTGATTTCAATATAAAAAAATAGTTTCATAAATTCCATGCTCTTACCGTAGTTGTTACAATGGAAAATTTACCATCACCTTCTGGTGGAACGTACGGCTCGAAAACAGAACCGGTACAACCTATAAAGATTGGCTTTTCAATCCAAGGTCGTGAAGGCATCAAACCTTGTTCTTTGAACCTGGCTTTCATTTTCTCCTGTGATATATTATCATCATATTCATTGAAGTCAGGTAATTTAACTTTAATAACTTTTTCTTTCCTAAATTGTTTAAATTTTGGATTCCAATGCTTCGTATGACGATACTTTATTTGGTTTAATATGATTGATTTATTTGTTACTGATAAGAGCAGCGATGAATTATTCTGTAAAAATTTATAAAATTTAATGAAATTGCCGATAGTTGATTAATAAAGAATTATTTAACTTACCGGTCTAACTCCACAAAAATAATTAAACGCACGAGATACTAAATTAGACATCTTAATAATAAAATATATTTCAATTGTTTTTTAGTGAAAAAAATTCTAACATGTATTGTTAACACTATAATTGTGATATATAATTAACATCATTTAAAATTTACTTATAGATAAATGAAAATTTTGTACAATTGTTAATCTCAATACAATAATACACGATGTAATAAGTAAATAAAAATAATAATTTGAGAACCTCTTCTCTTCTTACTTGAAGTTAGTCATATATGAAAAATTCAAAGCTACTAACCAACTTCAGCGTAAGCCTTTTCTTTTTTCTGAGAGCACTTTATTTAGTTTGCTTTCTTATCAATAGGGTGAGTTTCAAGACAACCTGATTACCGCCAAAATGAACATCAATGTGCAATCATGTGAAATTAATGATTACCAAAAAAAATCCACTATATTTACTGTTAAATATTTTGACTTTAATAATTTTTGAAATTTTAGTTTTATAAAGTTAGATTGTGATAAATTAAAATTCAAATAAAAACAGTATAAAAATTATTAAATAATTCTATAAAGATATTTTCAACATAATAAGAATTTTCTCAATTTAATAAATAAATTTTTTTACTTCCGCACTTTTTCAAAAACATGCATAAAAATTTCAAATAAATAAATAAAAAAAATTTGTTCTCCCTTCTCTCTATGATATGAAAAATTAATAAACTATATATTTCTCTTATCAGCATACCTTACCGATTATTAATAAATTTTTTATTTTTTGTAAAAATAACAATATTTCATCACTTATAAAACTTAATAATAATTTTGGTTATAAATATTAAAATTATTCTCTATATGAAAAATTGATAAATATCACCAAATATAACAAATGTTATCAGCCAACAGTTATCATCAATACATTTAAAAAAATTGAAGTAATTTGTTAATCTAATACTTGATGATGAAATTTAATTTAAAAAACTAATGACTTTTGTAAGTAACATTTGTACTACTAAAATTGTAAAAAATAATTCAAAAAGTTCAATCATATTAATTTCTCTAATTTCAAGACTAGAAATTTTGATACTGCCCCGTAACGAGACCGCTTGTACTTCAAGTAAACAATAGATTCCATGGTGCCTGGTTCGAAGGACTTCAATATTTGGCGTATGATCATGGAGCGAACCCGTACTCTATCTTTCTCCGGGAAGCATTTTCCATAACTAGGTGTCCAATCATCAGTTGAAATATCAGCGATTGACGAAATCGTAGACATATTCATCACTATTGACAAGTCGGCGATTGTCGATGCCAGTAACATTACAGACACCTTCATTAGCTCCTCATCAAACAATGAGACATCAATCATATAACCCGAGAAATAGTACATTACATAAATATCATCGAAATTGATGTTGCGGAGCTTGGGATCCGACAAAATGCAAAGATTCACTGTTGATGCTACATCCGTATACGATATTTCAAAATTTAGGAGAGTTAAGATTTCACGCTCACATTGAACGATCTCTTTTTTACTAAAGGCTCCACCTGACAACTGAGCTATTTTGTCACTCAGAGGAACACGATGAAAAACGTGATCTTTTTTCAATACGATCCACAGCGAGGTGAGCTGAATTAATTGCAACTT
>JZSA01003420.1:0-57083 GCA_000956155.1 Cotesia vestalis | reverse complement strand
AATACTTTTTCCTTTGTCTCAATACTTTTTTTTAATCAGGGATAATTATTAGGGTAATAATAATAATTAAAATTATAATTAGAGTAATTTAAACAAAGTTAAGTAATATAACAGAAGTAAATATAATAATAATATTATAAATCCTATAATTATGTAATGTGTTCAATTTTTTTTTTCGATAAGTAACTGATAAAAACACGTAAAAAATAATTACTAACTTATACTAACGTATATGTATAGAATAAAAGTACTATCAAACGTCTTTCACGATAAATACAATTGAATCGCAATGTTCGATTTGGGCTGGATTTATTGAGAGCGTTTAAAATATAAATAAACATCCATTTAGTCAGAAATAAATGATCTATAAAAATTCCATTTTATGTATTATCATTAGTCCAAAAATAATTAATTGTCGCAATCTAAAGGATTACTTTCTTTTTAATCAAAATATGATCATTCCTCTGGAAAAATGATTTGAGCCTGTATTTTTTTTTTTAGTATAAAGCAAAAATGAAGAAAAAAAATTTTTTTTCATCTATCTCTGTGACAGAGATAGAACTTTAGATTAATTTTTTATTGTTTTATAATCATTTATCCGAATAATTTATATTTGTTCACAGGTCAATTTTACAAGGAAAAGCGAGCCATAAATTCATTGACATGTCAGAGAATCCAATTATGAATATTTATTATACAAATCGTCTAGTTTTGTTTTTCATGTGTGCTGGAAATGAAGCATTTTACGCAACATTATATGTTTTGCATTTCACCGAAGGACCCATGAGTAAGCCTATTTAATATTTTTTAAAAAATTAATCAAATAAATTTCCTTGCTTCCATAGTTTTCATTAATGGTCTCTCTAAAGTTAACGTAATTCTGCATCTTTTAAAGTTTCGGCTTAATTTATCGATCATTCAAATTTATTTTTTAATTACTATTTTCAAATATTGAAGTCCCGAGAAATTATAATTTATAAAGATCATTAAAAAATTATAGAATATTGATGATTAAGTATTTTGATGGAATACACAGAAAAAAAGATTTTTTTTTGAGACAAGAAAATATTCTTGTTCCTAATTATTTTCTTGAGCAAAAGAAAAATTTTTTTTTTACACAAGAAATTTCTCTTATTCCAATAAAATTAATTCTCTGGCTTTAAGAAATGCGTATCTTGGTCCAAGAAAATTTATTTTAGCCAAGAAAATCTTCTTGTTTTGAGAAAATTTCTCTCTTGCTAAAATGGGTATTAAATATTCAAGAGAAAAATTTTTTTCTCAGCTGAAGGTGGTGGTGCTACTTCCTTAAAGTATTTAAAAACCTTGATTAAATATAATAAATTATTGTATCAAGTATTTATGATAATTTTAATTAAAAAAAAATTATTTCCACTAAGATTGGAATTTCAAAAAAAATTTTTACTTCCGCCAACACAACTTCGGTCTTCCTTGAGACACCCGAAAATTTTCTTGAGCCAAGAATTTTGTTCTCGTCAAGAAATTTTTTTTCTTTTGTGTAAGGATTCTGAATATCAATATTTGATTCAAGAGTATCGTTGCTCAGAGAGACTATCTATTAAGGGTTAAAATGTTTAGAATAATTCACTTACTAATTTTTTTTTTTTGCAGTACTCGGATTGAGTTTATTCAAAATAATGTTGTTTATATCAGCACCAGTAGCAATAGTCAAATCATGCATCTCAATACTTCACGGATATGTTGCTGCTATCAATCTCAGTATAATTGATGTTAAAGAACGTCAAGGATTACAAAAAACAAAATAATTCTGAATTTAGATTTTTTTTTTAATTCATTTTGTTACTTAGAATATTTTATTTGCGATAATCGAAGATTTGTTAATTATTTTATTTAATATCTAAGTTATCTATTGATGTATAGAATTTTTTTATGTTGTTTGAATTTTATTATTTAAAAAAATTATCAGACTTTCAACTTCATACTAATTTCCGGTTAATTTTTTTCAATCAGTTATTATACAGTTAAAATATTTACTTAATTTCAATAATTTTTGTGACTCATCAATAAATTAGTATGAACCTCTATTTTCATACAACTTACTGAGACTTTTTAAGATATGAAAGATTTATCGTTTCATTGCTACTTCCATAATATGAACTATGATTATAAATAATGAAAATATTATTTATTAATAGTCATTAACTTAAAAAAAAAAAATTGACTTCTGTTGAAATTATCTCGCAATATATTATTTTATTATTCCAAATATAAATATACTTACTTATTTACTTTTCAAATGAATGAATTGATCAACAAATACGTATAGTGCATCACTTAATAAAAATAAGAACCCAGAGCTTTAATTCATTTTTTTAATTGACTGTATGATGATTGAACATGAATTATTAATCAATACCCGAATGAATGAACATTAGTGACGAAAATAGTGAACGATATATATACTTATTGAAAAGTTCAAAGTTTCTCGTTGACACTGATTAGTTGTTTGTTTATAGAATAAAATTATTCAAAGATATTTATGTTTTATTTTTTTTTTTTTTTTTTTTTTTTTTTTTTATCAAAACTTATTAATATTTAAATGTAGACTAGAAAAAAATGAAAAAGTATAAGATAAATTCTATTGAAAATGTTCTCTATTAACAGTATTTTTCTGATATCTATAAAAGAGTTTTATTCTATGTAAAAATATATAATATTTAATGTTAAAGATAATGAAATATAATTTTGTCTAGACTTATGTCGAAAATTAATTCACAATAATTATTATTATTTATAAGACGAACTACATATGTTTATGTATTAATATTTTTTGTCATAACTTGTAGATTTATTAGTTATATGTCGATTAATTTACAAAAAAATCCAGTACCAAAAAGTAATAAGCAGTTATTTTCATAAAGATATTTTATTTGAGCTTCCACTTTTTAATCATTCCTTTGACTTATGTATTATAGAGTGTATATTGAAGAATAAATCATTCATTATCGATAATATGTGTTTATATATCTTTTGTGTTAGTAAAAAAAAAAAAAATAAAAAATTCATAGACTATTCACAATAAAAATATATACTCAAGTTTTTGAAAAAAATGCTTAATTTTTGTATTATTATACCCTTTGATAAAAAGAGACTATTATTTAATTAATTATATAATAATTTTGTCTAAGTTTATGATCAATATTTATTCTTATTAGTTGTAAAAACTAAAAAAAGTAACAAAAAATGTATTATGAAGTCGCTTCCACCTTCGTTTCTTCCTTTTCATCTTCTTCTTTTTCATCTTCTTCATTTTCTTCTTCATCACGATTGAGATCCATTTTTTGACCAATTTTACTGCGAGCTATCTCTCCGAGCCAAAGTAACATTCTATTATTTCATGTTAAGGATGAATAAGTTAAGATCTTTCAATTTGTTTAAAATGAAAAAAAAATTGTTTGATTACAAGTTCTAGACAAAAATATCTTGCCAAAAATACTTTTGAGTAAAATATCCTTATAAAAATATAATTTCACGTCCACATGATGATGATACTTTTAACATGATTTAAACAGAATATTTTTAGCAGAATATTTTTGCAAAGGTTCTTTAGTTATGACTGACGACTCATGAGTTATGACCTTATCACTCTTTTATGTGGTTTATAAAAAAATTGAAACATAACTATGTAACTTTAAAGAAATTTTACTATATAAATGAATCAATTATCAATTTTTTCTTTTCACTGAGAACGTTATTATAAAACAGCATATAAAATGTTAATATTATTTTAAATATTAAAAAGGATACGATTGATTTTCGATTTCAGTTTCTTCAATATGTCGCAAAATAAAATCTTTGTGAAATTTCTGAATTTGACTATCACATTCATCCCACTCTAATTTTTCGTGCAGTCCATCAGATCCATATCTTTTATTATAAGTGTCATAATGAACCTACAGATAAATATATTGAGTTAAATAAATAAAAATTGAAATAAAAATCTATAAGTAAAGAAAAAATCAAAGTGAAGATTGGATTCGGTTTCAGAAATCCCTAATATTAATTGAAAAAAAAAAAAAAAAAAAAAAAAAAAAAAAAAAAAAAAACTATTGAAAACTTAAAAAATTTTTTAGCAAAAATAAATTATGAAAATCTCAACTTACATGATTAAGAACTAATCCTAAACTTGGAGCAGTAGGAACTTCACGTTTTTCGGGCTTAAAACATTCTTCTAAAGTTTCTTCTGAAATAAGATTTCTTACTACACCAATTGCTAGTGCCATCATTTTCCTGATCTGATGAAGCATAAAACTTTGTCCTTTTATTAAAATTGTTGCAAACTCAATGTTGTTTGTTACATGAGTTTCTAAACAATGACATTTAATAATATATCTCATAGCCCTTGGATCAAACGGTCTCCTAAAAAATACAATTGAATTTTCTATAAATCGTTTGAAAAAAAATATTAATCATCTAAGGTAAAAGGCCCAGTTATTGACACTGGCCTAGTTATTGTAATTTTATTTTGATTAAAAAAAAAATCAACTCTATTTAATTAATTGATATAATTTTTGAATTATAAATTTTAAGAAAATTGATTTTTTGAGAAGATTTAATTTTTTTAATTAATTTTAATTGGAATAAAATGGAAGTGTTAATCAACTAGGCCAGTGTCAATAACTGGGTCTTTTACCTTATGTGTTTATTGTAAATTGGGTTTGATATTTTTTCAACAATAGTCGTTTATTATTTAAATAATTGAGAGAGTAAGGGAAATTTTGTGACGAGCATACAATTATTTTTAAAGAAATTTTTATAGTTTAATTTAGTATCTTCAGAAAAGTTTTAATAAGAATTTGTGACTTTTCACGGTTTTACACATTTTTCAGTGATAGTCAATTTTATGTTAAGTTTTTGGAGAAGTATTGAATAGCTTGTTGGTTCTATAAATTTGTTCCGTCACAATTGTCCATTAAATTATTCGTAATTGATTCCGGCATATGATTATTATTTTTTAAATTTATTTAAAAAGTATTCAAACTATGTAAAGCGTAATTATAATTTATCTTGGTTTTACCAATATTTGACTATTGTACGCTAGCACTCACAAATCTGAATCAAGGCTTGGAAAAGAAATTAACCGTTGCACTAAACAATTGTGTGAGATTTATGTTACGCAGAAGACTTGGTAACCATATTAATAGTCTTCAGCTACAATTGGGCTGGCCGTCATCATCGAATCGCCGATTATACCTGCTAGGGTGCACTTATTGTGGTATATTAATGCTGAATAAGAATGCTTTGTTAAAGAAGCACATTAGACTAAACCATCATATTGCTAGGCATCGCGATACTGGTAGAACTGACACACTGGTCGCACCAATTCCTCATACGGCAACCTATCAAAAATCGTTTTTAATCCTTGGATCATTCTTTTGGAATTCATTACCATTGTCAATAACTACTGCAGCGACCCTAGAAGACTTTAAAACCAAGTGTTATAATTACTTGCTGGCAATAGAGCAAAATGAAGTCTCCAGAACATTAAGTTAGCTAATTAACATAGTGATATTAAAGTGAAACTTAACTTGACAATCTCTAATAAAATTGAACTATAAAAAAACTTTATAACCTAGAGAGGACGTGAGAGAGACTTTGTTTTATTTAAAAAATTTATATTGTTCCTACTAAATTTATGTTAATGTTCCTACGTAATTATATTATTTCTGTAAAATTACTAAAAATACTATAAAATTCCTACAAAATTATATTAAGGTGCCGACGGGTAATAAGGCCTGCTAAGGGGATTTGGAAAAAAATCGAAAATATTGCATTTAATTATTGCAATGTATCGTTAATTTTTAAATTAATACATTAATCATAAAATATAATGGAGTAATGGTCATTTTCACCATAAACAAACACAAAATTAAATTTTTTCTAAAACCTTGCGAATTGACATTATTTTACTACAGTAGGGTAATAAGGCCTGCAGGTTATACATACTGGAAATAGTTATACTATACTTGATAAAATTGGTATTAGAGATCAATCATCACTTAAATTGAGCAACAATACTTTTTAAGATGTTGATAAAAATTAGAACAATGATTTTAAATTATTAAATATAAAATTATAAAAAATGTTTACCATTTACTCAAATCGTTTTTTAGGAATTCTTCTGCGATACTTTAGCATATGACGAATGATGAAATATAAAAGACAAGAAACGTTGTATCGGAACTCAATAAACTTGTAGTGACATTTCTATGCTAGACGCTTCTACTAGAGAAGTCTTTAGCGGAAGCGGTTATTTTAAATAGCATTTCTATCACTTAGGCCTTATTACCCGCGGGTACCTTACTTTGTTCTTACTAAAAATTTATATGTACTGTTTGAATACATCACTCTGTATTATATTATACTATTCTATGTATTCCTTCTGGCTGTTAGGAGACTTAGTCCCACAGTCAATCAATAAATATAAAAAAATCATTAAGCCAAAATTTTCTTATTCATCTTTTAGGATACTTAGGTAAAGGCATCCGTAAATCTCTACAGTCGCATAGTGACTACAGTAGACTGCTAGTAATAATAATTAGTATTATAAAAAGTAGAAGTATAAAAAAATTCAACTTACACTTTAGATGTGAAATTATGAAAATTATGCGTTCCGCAATATAATTGTAAAACGGAATTGACTTTTTCAAGTAACTCGGGTGTCATACGAAAATCAGTGAATGGTTTTCCGTCAATTACTGAAAGTTTTTCAATTCGTTTCTGAATATCCTCATCAGTTGGAGTTATAGCGACAATCGAAGGATCGTCGGGTGCAAATGCAAAAGTTGGAAGAGTATAAGTATAAGTCCTCGCATTACACTGTCCTTTGCTATTAAATCCTTTTGTCACTCTTTTTAAACCAAAAACTCGTATTTGCTTTGGTAAATATTTATTTATATCTTCTATTTTAGAATATTCAGCTTTAAATATAAGTTATAGAAAGCATTAATTAAAATTATTCACTTAGAAATTTACAAATAAAAATTCTCTACGTACGTAATTTTACAGAACAAATTTGTCGAGTCGCAGATACTCCCTTATCGGTTCTCGCAGCTCTCTGAAAATGAGTGTATTGAATTGTTTCAAACGACTCTTGATCAATCAAATCAGCTTTAAGCAATGCTGTGAATAGATCTTCTTCTATCGTTTTCATGTTGGGATTTCTTTGCATGCCATAATAATCTTTACCTAAGTATCCTAGTAATAAAGCAAAATTCCGTTTTTTGACCCGTTCAGTTTTTTTCATTTTTTTCGGATCTTCATTATTGTCATTATCTTCTATCTGTCTTTTTTTATTTTCTTGAACACTTTCATCAGTTGGTTTTAGAGTACTCTCATTGGGAAACATTTTACTTGCGTGACTGGTACCTAGAAAAATTGTTTAAAACATAAATATCATAATGAATGTTCAAAATGTAGAATTTGGTGTTAAATTACTTACAAAACGAGTAAAGTTTATTTGATTCAAATTTTTTTAATATGCGAAACATTGATCAACTGTATTTTTCAAAATTCAAAATGTTAATTTTTTATTTAAATTAATTTATTATAAATTTAAATTAAATTTTTATGATCTACATCATATGAAATTAATAAGTAAATAAACATTTATATTCTAACCTTTACTAAATTTAACTTTATATCTTGAAGCACGTTGAAAATGAACTGGAATATAACTTGAAAACTGATTGGAATATTCGGAATAAATGAAACTGAAAATTTTTATGATGCTGAAGTTAGCTGACAACTGTTAATTTTTTTAATTTTTATAAAAAATTAATTGAAATCAAAAAATTCTTTAAAAAATTTCCACTAATAATTTTTTTTAATTTTTCCATCTAAAATTTTTTGATTAAATTTTTATTTAATTAATCTCAATATCTTAAATTATTTGCGACTTGCTGATTTAATAACACTGAAGTTAGCAGACGTCTAAAAATTTTTGATTTTTTTTTTTTTAAATTAAATTACAACTAAAAAGATATTTATAAAAAATTTCACTTACAGTTTTTCAAGTTTTTTACATTTGAAATTTTTTTTTTTAATTGTTTAATTGAAATTTTTTCAATAAAAAATTTCTAAAAATTTTGAAATGTCGGCTAACTTCATTTTCATCTAATTTATTATAATAAATTACTATTCCGCTAGAGCGACTGTTCTTTTTTAAAGTACTGAATGAGAACCATTGAGCAGTTCAAAAATTAATTTTAAAATTGCCCATCAGATGGCTTACCACTTGATCGAAATGTTTTTATTATTAGTTCAGTGATTGATATCAAAACTAATGAATCATACAGTAAGTTAGTCTTATATTTGTTATTCTGTTGTATTTACAAATTAATTATTGGTAAATTTAATAAAATTATTACAGGAAGAATAGTACAATTATCAACAAAATGATTTCGTCAAATTCAAACGATGTTACTCCGCTGCCTACTCAAAATATGCCTGACTCTTGGTTTAAAGATGAACAAATGAATGCAATGTTTGCAGAATTTCGAAATCGTTCTGTCAACCCTCAGGATTGGGATTCTAAATATAAATTTTGGCAAGCACTGATATCAAAATGGTTAAGTTTTAATAATAAATGTTGTTTCACGATTATTGATCTTAAATCGACTTTTAAAAGAAAGGGATGTACACCATTGTGTTTGAATACTGTTATTGAAGAATTATACAGAAATCGGGAAGTAGTTTCGGAAAATGAATTTTTACAAGATCAAAAAACTTGGGGATCCTGGTTAGTGGACACTGTTGTGAAAAAACCAGTTGTTTGGTCTTTTTCGAAGCTCAAAAATTATTTTGTAACAAATGTTCCTGTAACTTCGGAGACTCGATATGTTCACCTGAAAACGGTAAAAGAATTAGCAGATACAATTCTCAGTTTGTCATCTGATAAAAAGCCAATGATTTTAACAGTTCAACAAATAACTGAAAAATGTAGGATAGCTTACAATAATAACAATTTGTCTGAAGAAAATGTAAAACTAGCTTTAATTTGGATTGGAAGATTAAAAAGCAGTCAATTTAGTAATAGGAATAATAATGCTTGGAATAGTCTTTTAAAAATTTCTCCCGATAGTATCAGTAATTTAACAGAATCTGAAGAAGGTTTATATAAAATACAAGAAAGTGAAAAAGTTATTTTAAAACGGATCGAGGAATTAGAAATTGAACGTAATGATGTTTTGGACAAAGTTAAATCTTATATCAATAGTGGTTTAAAAGATGTAGCTAAAACTTTCTTGAGAAGAAAACACGAACTTGATAAAAGAATTGAAAAACATGCAATGACCTTGCAAAATTTACAGACTTTGATTACAAGTATCTCTGATGCACATTCTAATACTGAGGTACTCGATGCATACAAAAAAGGCAGTGAAATACTGAAAAATTGTGAAAAAGCCGGATTATCTGAGATTAATGCTCGAGATACTATGGATGATGTGCGTGAGGTAATATATAAATTATATATTTATCATAATACTGAAGTTAGCAGTCAGCTGTTAATTTTAAAAATGTTTTAAATAAATTAATTACAATAAAAAAATGCTTCTAAAATTTTTTACTTGTAATTTTTATTAATTTTTACATGTGAAATTTTTTAATTAAATTTTTTTACAATAATTTAGTTGCTATAAATATCTAAAAAAATTTTTATATCTGTCAACTTCAGTGTCATAATTCATCCGATTAAATTTTTATGATTCTTCTTAACTTTGTGATTCACAGGGAAAATTACATTTATTTTGATATTTTTAATAAATAATTGACTTATTATCTTGTACACTCGTTTTATTTAATCTATAATTATTTCAGATAATGGAAGAATTTGATGAAATGCAAAAATCACTAACGGAGCCCATAAAACTTGATGAATCAGATGATGACTTAGAGAAAGAATTAGACGACTTATTACATTCTGATTCACCGGATAAATCATTACCACCAGTGCCTTCTTCTGAAATTCCAGAACTTGAAAAAAGATTGTCTGATTTACGTTTGCCAGGTTTGTACTTTTGAATAAAGATTAAATTTTCAATTATTTGCACTAAGGAAATTTATACAAGAAATATAGGAAAAATACATACTAAAAATATAAGAACAATTAGTTTAATGTCGACTGATGTCAACAATGTTGATGAAAAACTATTTTTAAGATCAATATTAAAATAAATATAAAGCCCGATCGAAACAGAAAATTACAATTTTTTTTCCTATATAGCTCAGCAGAGATTGCCGAGAAAAAAAAATCCTTAGACCTGATGATTTTACTTGGCTTTGGACAGAGTTTTTAAATAGAATTTTCTGTTATTGTTTAGATGTGGAGCTCTACCATTTTTCGGCCATAAAAAATTTAAAAATCGATTTGTTAAAAACTTTTTTTTTCACATCGTTCATTACAGCAGATTTATTAATTATTTATTAAGAATTTAAAAAATTCTATATCTTTACTTTTTTTGCAGTTTGAAAATCTTAAAAATACCTTTTTGTCTTGTTATTCAATAAAACTTTTGAGGGAGCTATTTGTTTCCCATAATATTACTTTCCTTAAAGAGCATGAAAAACCGAAAATACAAATATCAAAAAATGATTTGAAAATTTTTTAGGAATTTTTGAAAAAATTGTAAATCTTAACGTTTGACAATTTAGATATGATAAGATAATTTTCCAATATTTTTACATAATATTTAATATTTTGCATTAAAAATAGAATAATTAAAAAAAAAAAAGATTTGTGATTTTTTAAATGGTTCGAAATTTTACAATTATGTGGTATTTGAAATCCTCCGTGAAGACAAACAAAATATGAAGAAAAAAATATTAAAAAACATTTCACAGCCGAAATGAGAATTAATTCATAAGTAACCCAAAATTTGCCGAATCATTGAAATGAATGCAATGCAAAATTTTCATGAAATAGATGGAGCAAAAGATAATTTTTGGTCCGGAAAAATAGGAGATGTGAAAATAAAAATTTATTTAATACGCTTTCTAATCCATTTTATAGAATGTCGATGTTATTTCATTGAAAAGTAATTTGAAGAAGAAGTAGTAAAAATATACATTTTTGCCACTTTCATAATTTTGAAAGGCTACATCAAAACTATTCGACCGATTAAACTCATTTTTAAACTTGCCCAATTTAGTATTAATCTGTTTAATAAGTATGTTAAGTTTCGTTAAGAATGTAGATGTTTTGGTATGAAATTTTCCAATGTTCTGTCATGAAGATAAATACATTAGTTAAATTTACATGAATTCTACTAAAAGTCAGATAAGTTCATTTTTCGATTTTTTATGGTCAAAATCGGGGGAGCCCTCCAAAAAAAAATTACCGAATTTTCAGATCATACTTCGTAGTTTTGAGTTTTCAATTTTGTTAATTAATTTCAATAAAAAATTATTTTACTACTTGAGCAATAACAACATTTTTAACTATTGATATTTTATTATTTATAGAGTTTCCTTCGCCTCCTGAAAAATCATCTTTCACGAGTCAAGAAGTCAAGGATCTTCTTTGAAAAAATCACAATTGTTTTAAAGTTGAAAGCTGTGAAATTCATCTATAACGCACGGTATGAATTATGTGTTTTGTTGTTCGTGTATATCTTCGACTCGTTATAAAGACCAATGTGCTTGATGCATAATAACTAAAGTAATTTACTAATAACTATTTTTTATACAAATATGTTCGATTATTTAATATTAATACAATATACAAATTGATTAATTAACTAATTAAAGATTTATAATTTATTTATTGAGTTAAAAAATAAAATTTCAAATTCAAACAATGTACTTTTAATACCTCTTTACTTTATAAAAAAAAAAAAAAAAAAAAAAAAAAAAAAAAAAAAAAAAAAAAAAATGGTATTTTAAGAAAGCCTCCGTGAAAAATCAGATACTGTGTCACATGGTGGAATATTTTTATGAGTTTCGAGCTTGAAAATAATGTCTTGTATCCACGACATATGGCTAGAAATTTTGGTATACAGCGAATAAAGATTATTGTTACAAACTGGAATGCCATCGGATATTTTTGAGCCAATGCTCACACTGACAATTCCGCGGAGATACCACAGTCCTTGATTATTGAAAACTAAACCACCTCCACTGTCTCCATTACAAACTGATGAACCTATTATAAAAAATTATTATTTAAGTACCTAATAGAATACATTGAGAAGCTAATTTATTAATTATTAAGGAGAAAAGAGTTTCATACCGTTTGTATATCCAGCACAAAATTTATCAAGTGTAGTGTAGACATCAGATTCATTTGAAAGACTGGCTGATTTACAATGACTTAAAGGCACAACTGGTACAGTCAGAGATTGTAACATACCACTCGATGGACCCACTTCAGTTCTTCCGAATCCTGCAACGGATCCCATTTGCCCAACGTCGATTGCTATATGATCATTGTTGGTAATATCAAGACAAGCCGGCACAAGAAATTGTGTAAACGTAAATATTTTATCAATTTGTAAAATAGCAATGTCTCGTGTATAACGTCCTTTATTGCCCGAGTAATTACAATCAATAAAAATATTTTTTACCTGAAATAAATAATCGTGATCACGATAATGATTTTTTTTTTTTTATACGTTACGTCAAAAATTTAGAGAACTGAATAATTTTTCAGTATTATTAGAAAAAAAATTTTCTTATGTTATTTTGATTTTACATATTACCTGCGGTGAGTGACCTCTAAATATTTATTTTAATAAATGACACTGAAATTAGCAAACATCTAAAAATTTTTGATTTTTTTTATTAATTAAATTACAACTAAAAAGATATTTTTAAAAAATTGCACTTATAGTTTTTCAAGTTTTTTACGTGTGACAATTTTTTTTTAATTGTTTAATTGAAATTTTTTCAATAAAAAATTCTTAAAAATTTCTAAATGTCGGCTAACTTCATTTTCATTTTAATAAACTTAAAAAAGCCGAAAATTTCGTGTAATTCAATTGAAATTATTTTTGTGTTTATGTCATTACATTATAAAGTTGCATTTTTCCTGCACTAAAGTACAAAACTACATGTTTTCTTTATTATTTGACTTAGAAATGAAAAAAAAAAATTTTTTTTTGTCAAAATTCAAAAATTCACAATTTTTAAATAAAACAAAACACCACTCTGAAATTTTCAAGATCTCTTAATTTAAGATTATTTAAAGGTATTGTTTGTTGTTAAAAATTTAAGCCCGAATTCCGTCTCGGAATATAATTTTGACGATTTTTAAAAATTCTAAATTCTAAAAATGTCTCATTTTTCAAAATTTATTTCCCAAATATTTTTTTTTCAATATCCTCAAGTGTCCCCTTTATAACAAATAAAATACTATTTCTGTATCTATAATAGTTTTCAAGATATTAAAAAAACAAAATTGAAAAATTAGAAAAACAATAAAATTTTGAATTTTGAATAATTTAAAAAAAAATTTTTTTTTTTTTTTTATTAGGCTGAAGTTAGCAGACACTTGACAATTTTTTGATTTTTCTTGAAAAATGAACTAGGCATAAAAAATTATTTATAAAAATGTAATTTATAATTTTTCAGAGCTTCTAAAGACGAAATTTTTAAATATAATTTTCTTGCTATAAATTATTTGTTAAAAAAATTATCTAATGCTAAAAATTATCAGATGTCTCTCAACTTCAGTGTCTTTTTTTCCTCTTCCAAATCTTTTTTATGATAAAAGAAAGGTCTTCACCACATTTCGTCCATATTGAAAGGGATTGATTCCAACTATTGGTCAATTTGCCAAGAAATAACTTCTATGATTTTTCATAAAACGCGGAAAATTATAAAAAAAAAAACTTGCTTTAACAACTTACTAACATTTCTTTTATGAACGAGTCTTGAATCATGAAGTAAACTGTTAAAATCTCGAAAAATATTCCCTGTGGCGATCGAAAATTTTTCTGGACTTTCAACTCTTTGGACTTGTTCATTATAAACACAATGTGCAGCAGTTATTAACAAATCATTTTGTATAATTGTTGCTCCACAAATAAACATTTTTTCGTCGTAACGAGATTCAGATTTATACAAAGTTGCGTGCCAAGGAAAATCGCTGATATTAGGAGTGCCTCCCTTTACAATCAAAGGATTGAGGCTTGTAGATCGAATGCCGCACACTGAAATACGTTTTGAAAAAGTATCTATTTACTGTCTAATTTTCAATTATCAACTACTATTATTATGATTGCTGTGTCTCTATTAAAAAAAGAAAAAATGTATACTTTCTACGAATAAATTAGCAGCAAAAAAAGTAAATAATAGATTAGTTCTTTTTTTAATCATTTAATTTTATATCAGTTTGAATTATAACTCTGTCTCTTAACAATGTGATAATATTTGATACAGAATTAAAATTATTTTTTCCATCGTTTTCTAGCCTAATTAATGTACCATTGATGTATAAATTAATAGCAATCGAACCTGGAATACAATTAATTGGTTTAGGCTCCCACTGGCCTTTAGCATTGCATCGAACAATGTCTCTTTGAAGACCAAGTACCGTTGTATCTTGACGGTAACTATCACGGCATGAAATTTTGGCACTTGTTCCTGGAGGAACTGGCACATCACAGGAAATCCATTCATTGTTATTGTCACACTCAGCTATTGTTGATACTGAGCTCAAAGGCTTGCAGCGAATTTCTATTAAAAAAAATAATTATTTTCATCCAAATACTTCAAGAAATAATATAAGAAACAAATTATACAGACCAACACACTCTGGTTCACTTGACCATTTACTTTTTGGACCACAAAAAATATCACTAGAACCCTTTAATTCATATCCAGGATTACAGCTATAAACTAAATATGTTCCAGGAATCATAACAGTGTTTTGATTAGCATCGCAATGTTCGTTATTTTGACACTGTGATTTATGTAATTTCCATCTTCCGTTTTGCGGCTGTTTTGGAGGAAAACAAGTTGATTGTGGTTGAATCCAAGGTGAAGAAGTCGTCGAAGTTACTTGGTTTTTTGTTTTTTGGGTTGTTGAAGAGATAGCAATTTTTTTTTCACTGCATAAAATGAATTCTTCATCAGAACCATCTACACAATTCCGAATACCGTCGCACTTCTTATCTCCATCTATACATGCACCGTAAGCACATTGAAATGTAAATTTTGGACACCTAAATACAGTAAAAGTTTTTAACTGAATTCACACGGAAAGACCAAGATGACACTGGATATCATCCCAGATTATACTAAGAGAAAAAAAATTTTAGATAGTAGCTAGTATAATCCAGATTACAATAGTATAATCCAGATATCACCCAGTATAATCTAGATTTTTCTAGCTATCTGAAATTTTTTTCACCACAGATATCACTCAGTATAATCTGGGGTGATATCCAGTGTCATCTTGTTCTTTCCGTGCATCAGATTCTTGATCAATTTTTGGTTTTGTTGAAAAAATGATTTATATACGAAAAAAATATTTTCAAAAATTGCATTAATAATTTTTTTTTTTTCAATTTCTGAAAGAACTGAAAAAAAAATATTTTTTGTCATTTATTTTTTAAAAAAATCTAAATAATTTTTAAATGTCTGTTGAAAAAATGACCTTTTATTCTTTGGATTAAAACCAAAATTTTAGAATCAATTTAAATTAATTTTTTTGAATTATCATCTATTTTTTTAAGTTTATTAAGAAAAAAATCAATTAAAAAACAAATTTTTTTCAATTACTATTTTTTGTTAGTTAATTAGAAAATTCTTGAAAAAATTGTTTTAAAAATTCAAAAAATTGACTAAATTCAAAAAATTTATAAGAAATTAATTTGTTAAAGATTTTAAGCAATTTTATTTTTTAGGCGAAGAAATTAAAATTTTTCTCACAGGTACTTTTTTTTTTGAAAAAGTTTTCTAGATTTGAGATATACCAATTTTGGATGAAAATTCACAAACTGGCTATCTAAAGTTGTTTTTTTTTTCCAAATCAAATTAACTTTTTTTCAACAAGAAAGTTACTGTGAAAAAAAATTCTTCAGTTAACAAATAAAATTGTTAAAAATCTTCAACAAATTAATTTCTTGTCATAATAATTTCTATTTTTTTCAAAAGTAATTTTTTCTCTCTAAAAAAAAACTAGTAATGGCTTATACAATCACATTTTTTGACGATTTTTTCGAAGATTTCAAAATAATTTCAACGAATCTGATTACCTAGAAATAAGTAAAAAATTCCTAGAACAATCAATTTTTCTTACTTTAACTCAATTTAACTTAGTTCAAGATTTTTTTCTGTTTGGTTCAAGATAGTGAAATTCTTCGAAATGATTTCTTCAATTATTTCAAATTTTTTTCTCTTAAATCAAGTTAATTTTTTTATCAGAATTCGAATACATTTTACAGTTTAGCTATTTTCTTACTGGTGAGAACTACAAGTTGTTGAAGTTTCATCAGATCGATCATTACAATCAGGCGAGCCATCACAGACCACAATGTCATCAATACATTGTCCACTATTGCATTTAAATTGATTGATTCCACAATTTCCAGAGTTCACAACTGATGTATTCGTAACAGAACCACGGCATCTTGATGACTTTTCATCAGACTTATCTACACAGTCATCGATTCCATTGCATAGTGCATCTCCATCAATACAAGCACCATAATCACAACGGAATGCATATTGCGGACAAATAATTTCTGTTTTTAAGCATTCATGCCGAGTTTCATCACTACCATCCATACAATCTTGTTTTCCATCACACAAAAATTCCCCGGTGATACATTGTTGATTTGCACAACGTAATTGATTAAGTCTGAAAATTTTTTTCAATTAATTCTTATCAACTTCATTATTATTTTTAATTTTATGTATTACTTACGCACAAGTATCTTGACTATGAGAAAGTTGTAATAATCCTAGAATTTTAATACTAAATAATACACGCCGTACTTTCAGATTCATCTTCAATTTTGCAAAACAAATTGTAAATGATTGTGGTTTGTGGTAAAAAGAAAATATTCATTGAATGAATAATTCATAAGTTCAAGGACTTATGATAAACTCACCCAACTAGTTTTGCAAACCGCTGTATGATATCATTGATGTATAGTGATATTAAATTTGTTGAGTTTATATATGTATGTTCATAATTAATTAGTTGTAGATGATAAATACATTCAAATGTAATTGACATTTATAAAGAAATGATCAATCGTTCTTAGCAACATTCAAGTTCAATAATTAGCTCTACATAGATTGAGTAAAAAAAAATTTTAAACTACTTAATTGAATCGATACTTACAATAAGTTATTTTTTACTAAACTGAATCATAAAATTTCTTATTTTTGATATTTAATACTTTATTTAAATGAAAATAAATTTAGCAGATATTTAATCATTTTTAGAATTTTTTTTAACAAATAAATTATGGCAAAAAAAATTGGGAAAAAAAAATTGACATTTAGAAATAAAAAAAAATAAAAAACCCGATTTTTTAATAATCATTTTTTAGAACTAACATTTAAAAATTCTCTAGTGACTGCTTACTTTAATATCATTTATTTAATCATTTCACTGCTTTCCATTTGAGTCACTAGTAACAAGCAATAGCTTCTTGCTACTGAAGATGAAAATATTATCTGATTTTCTGTAGTCAAATTTCATGAGTTTTTAAAAATTTTTCCATGAAATTTTTATTTTTTATCTTGTTATTACCTAAAAAATTTATAAAAATGTACATACATTTGGCTGTCTTCAAATTTTAGATAGAAAATTGGTTGTCTGCAAAGTTGTTTTACGGACGATAGTTTTACGTGACAACGTCATAAAGAAACATTGATGAAAAATCATACTTTTATGAATTGAATTGAATTATTATCACTGAATTATCGTTATTTTTTATAATACAAAGAAGGAGTTAATTAAAAATCACAATTTTTCCCATAAATTATCATTTATTTACACTCGTTAATTCAAATATTTTTTTATTTTAATTATACAGATTAATTACAAGTAACAATATGCTATTAACAATTTATTTACAACTTAGATACATGTGTTATATTCAAGACACTCTAATCTGCGTTATTCTGTTAAGGATGGGACGATAATAGGACAAGTACGAAATCAAGGGAAGTGTTTCAAATGTAATGTGTCTTGAGAAAGTCAAATTGATGATTGTTGATCTCAGCGTTGTTGATTCATTTACATCTGATACGCATTCGAGATTGTACGTATCTTTCATGAATTTGAACGACACCAAGAACAAATTTAAACGTTGTCTCAGCAGTGAAGCATGTAATTTCGGCCAAGCACACGTCACCTGTGTTTTTGATGACACGAGTTGTGTCCGACAATGCAACTTGAAGAACTTCGACCGTGGATGTCGATGATAATTTGCGATAGATTGCTACTTCACTAGCTGCGTTTGTATCAGAATCCAATCGATTATTCTGCCGGGAGACACGCTCATAATTATTGACTGAAACTAGATCACAATTGTTACGCATCCACGTTTCAGTCAATACCAAATAATCAGACCTAGGCATCACTGTATTCGTTTCAATATCCATGGAATCAGCAGACAAACTCTGAGAATTAAGGTTTATCACTATAGTTTGTCCAGCGTTTCAAAAGTGTCATCTCCACAACAATGTAATCGATGTATGACCTCAAGAATGATCTCCTGTTGTTCTGGGTTAGTGATTTTTAGCAACTTGCCATACTGCGTGTCTTCACAATCGAAAATCCCTGTCTGGGAGCGATTTGGTTAACATCGTCGACGTCCTCGGCACCATTTTTTTCTAACAATCGTTGGACAAATTCTGCTCTTGATTCTTTTCCTTGCAAATTGCTGTTATTATCGTTTTGCATCGCTTTAAGTTCCTTCATGACGTTTTCAATGCTAAAATTCGTCTCGAATAGGCTACGGCGTTCCATAATCGTGTCTTTGTTGTCGTCAAATAATTGCAAAAATTTATTTTGATCAACAATCTCTGACATTTCGTTGCGAAACTGTAAGTAAAGTAGAACCATCTCTCGCTTATAATTGACAGTATCATCAATATCGTAGCGTCTGTATCGTATGACTCGTCCGAGCAGTCGTCTCCGATATTCTTTTGGTGCTCTCGACGTCCTCGCTTCAGGCACAGCTTCAGAATCTTCATCGTCATCCACGTGTACGTCATCTTTGTCGTCAACGAAATCACTAGCGTTTGCATACCACGAAGCAAACTCAGCCAAATACACTTGTTCTAAAGATGCAGGTCGTTCTTCATATCGCTGTATTATGTTTTTGGTCCAAACATCAGTGCTGTCTCCATCGATGTCTTCGCGGTCCATTTGTTGACGATGCTTGCGTCAGCACTGTCTTTCTGTCGGCCACACCGTCGGGATGTACACAATTTGACAACTTGTTTCACCCATTGGCTGTCGTAGTAGATACCATGCTGCTTCTTGCGCTGACATCTCAACTGAGTTAAGCAGTTTGATACTTAACGCTTTTAATTGGCCTGTGTAGTCCTGATCGGGATGCTCTTTCATCATCGTAGTGAGCTCACGACGTAGGTTACTCATTCCACGGGATGATTTATTTACATACTCTACGACATACTCTGCGCAGCTGTATTCATCCAAGATGAACTGAATGTCGATCTTAGAGTTGACTTCGCCGGCAAGGTACGGATTGAACGTGTTTGTCATAAGTTCGTCGAAGTTTCGTCTGAACATCAGAGTCGGTCTGCGCAACGTTGAACGCACAATGTCGAGGTATGAAACGTCAGTCAAACCATTAGCATTAAGAAACTCATCCATGCATGCGTATTGACGTTCACCGAGAGAGACACGCAGCTCTTTGGCCTTCTGTTGTAGCGTTTGGCGGCGTCCATCAGATTGAGGTATCGGAACAAGTACACAGGTCGTGGGCATAGGCCAGTACGGGATCCCGAATTTGCAAGTTGTCTCGTCTCGCTTTGTGCAAGTGAAAGTGTGTTTGTGTATCTGGTTGGCGTAGATAGAATTGTTTGGCACATCATCTCGAGCAACCGAACTTAATTTTTCCACGAGAGCGATGGTTCTTGGCATATTTTCCGATACGGTTTCACGTGGGTCGTCATTCAACCACAATAAAATATGTGCGAGTGGGCTTCCTTGATGCTGGAACTCAATACGAAGGAAGTAATCCTTAACGAAATACTTGCCGAACGGATTGTAAGATTGTTTGGATTTCAGCATTTTCATCAAGGAATCAACGAGCTTGTAGAAGTATATGCAGCACGTAACAGGATCGTCGCTTACTAAAGTACAGCGCTCAGAAGTGTTGAGATCTCTTGCTGTTTTTCCAGGATATTTTTTGCTCAGTTTGAGAAGTATAGTGAGCAGTTTCATCCAGCGCATTTCGTTGGCACTTATAGTGAGGAAGACAGTTGGTTTACCGAGTTGACGAATCATTGCAAAGAGATCTCGTTTGCGAGAAGCCCAGTATTGGACAGAGTTTGGCACTGTCTTCATGAATGCGAGGTTTTGTGTGACATATTCTTTCAGAAATTCTGTGTCCTCTAACATACGTCGCGTAACATTCTCCGTGACCGAAGCATTGCGAAACGTGCTGTAAATTCCATTCAACATGCGTAGCCGCAATATTTTCATTGCAACGTACAAGATTTTTTGAGGCGTAGCTCCGCGTCTGTCACGGCGTCGTATTTCACTTGTCGCTATCATATAAGGTGTTACTGAAATTCCCCTGTTGAATCGACGTGGCTCTCCGAAATATATCGATGGAAACGACAACTCTTCTGCATGACGGTCATAAATGATGTTAAGAGATGTTTCCTGAAGTCCTGGTGCGATATTAAGATAATCTTTTTCATTCCACATCACAGTATGTTGTCTTGAAGCGAGAATCTCAGATTCAGGTGTGTTTTCAGCGGATATATTTTCTATACGGTTGGACGGATCATCCTGTAAGTCATCGAGAAAAGGCACAGTAGGATGCAGTCTCGACAAATCCACATTGATTTCGTACATACTATATAATGGAGACTCCTGCAGTACAGTTAGCCACGCACTGATTGTACTTTTGGACATGTATCCGCTGATGTAGACCGATTTGTGGGCAAGATTTCGCTTGATGTTAACATTGATGACGTCGTCCTCATTTAATTGGCGCGGCAAACATTTTACCATCTGTTGTTCGTCTACTGGTACGTTGATCACTTGCCCAATGATTCCATAAGAAAAATCATGGCGCAGACAACGTACTTGCATAAATGGCAGACGTGGCGATATCAATCGTTCACTGATGGGATCCAACGGTGGTAGACCTGGTGGTTGGTCTGGATATGAGAATCCATTAATTTTTGCTAAAGGCGGCATCGATTTGTTGTTCAGAGAACGTTTACAAGTTTTGCAAACCATTTCATATTCTTCTCTACACAGTAATCGATTTTCTTTGATGAAGCATTCCGAGATCACTTCCAGCTGTGCCGGAGTGATGGGTTTGAGGTCGTTCTTGAACCACAGTCTGTCGCAAACCGAACAAGCGTAGCCAAAATCGTTGTCCAGAAAAGTTGATTTGAATCTCACGATCGAGAATGCCCATTTAGTGTTCCAAGTAAATTGTGCCTGTTGTGCTTCACTTTGATCAGAAGAAGTACCTGGTTGAACGGTGATTTGTGCTGGTTCTGCTGCTGAAGTTCGACGGTGTTGGTGTGCGAGCTGTTGTTGAGTACTAGTTTGGACGTCATTTGACCTTGCCCCTGAACGAGATGATGCAGTAGTTGATTCTAATGAATTACAGGCACGAGCCAAGTTAGCGGCTTTGCGTAGTCTGCGGTTGCGCTGTCTTTCAGCATCTGATTTCCTCGCAGCTATCACCTGTGTAGAAGTTCTGGATGCTGCTATACGCTGTCTGTACTCACGTTGTTTCTGTGCCTTCGATTTTGGTGGTGACAGAGTCGTGAGATTCATAGGTTCGTCAGGTTGGTCTTCCATGCTGTGATTGTAAGCGGAACTGCAAAAAAAATTATCAATATTTTATTTTAAAAATTATTTTAACAAAGAAAAAGTAGTTATTAATACATTGTTAATTAAAAATTGATAATTGATAAAATCACTATTGTATGATACTGAAGTTAGCGATCAGCTGTCAATTTAAAAAATTTTTTTAACAAATTAATTACATTAAAAAAATGCTTCTAAAAATTTTCACTTGTAATTTTTATTAATGTTCACATGTAAAACTTTTCAATTAAATTTTTTTTTTTTAATAATTTAATTGCTGTAAAATTCCAAAAAAGTTTTTAATATCTGTCAACTTCAGTGTTATACTATTGTTTATAATTAATATTAATTATTTTATTATTTTCTATTTCTATCTTATTATTAATTAGTTTATTAATTTATCGTCTATAATTATTTTTAATTTATTTATTTATAATTATAATATTAATTGTTAATGATTACTAATATTATCAATAATAATAATTTAATATAATTGATATAATTTGACATAAATATTTTTAAAACTGGTTAAAAATATTAGTTTATAATTTTTAATTATAATTTACAGTTTTTGTAAATTTGATTTAAATAATTTGACTATAGTCATTATCATTTATTTATTGTTAGTCATATTATTATTAAAATGCAATAATTAATTACCTTTTTTGACGCTATTTTGAGAAAAATAACAGTTAATTGAGGTGAACAAAATGAAATCAGATCGAAAATTATGAAAGAAATCAATGAAATTTTATTAAATTGTAGAAAAAAAAAAACAAAACACGTTGTCCTGTATTCAACACTTGTAGCAAATAATGGCTTCAAAGTTTTCTATGGCCAGACATAAGGCAAAATGGGGTTAACCTCACTTTTAAATGATAACCAATTTTTTTGACGTTATAACGTCTTATAAATCGATGACCACCGGATGCACGCACGAAAAAGTATCACGTTCTGTCGGAATCTGAGCGTGCAAGCGAGACAGCGGGCTGTGACACATTTATTTCTTTTCTCGCGTGACGTCAGAGCTAGCAGATAGAATATTCAACTATAACTACTTGTTCGTGATTATATTAAAACGAATTATTAAAAATTTTTTTATTAAATTTGCAAAAATTGTAAACAATATTTGAAAATTAATATTAATTATAAACAAATAATTATAAACGATAAATTTATAAAATAATTAATACTGATTATAAATAAATAATAATAATTATATCAATGTTTAATTAACAATGTATCATTAAGTACTTTTTCTTTGTTAAAATAATTTTTAAATACAAAATAATGATAATATTCAGTGATAATTATTTTTTATTTGAAACTGAGTTTCAAACATTGTGTTATAAATTAATTTTTGATTAAGACATTTGAACTAGAGAGTCAATAATAATAATTGTTTATTTACTTACATGATTAAAATGGTATTCTTCATGTTATTCTATGAAATTATTTCTAATTTTGTATTCAAATTACTTACTCACTTTGTAATACTATTAAATTTCTACGGTCTTTAAGGAACGTCAGTTCTAGGGCCGAATGTCTTCAATAAATAAAAAAAATAATAATCCAATTCAATTCATAAAAGCATGTAATTTTTCATCAATGTTTCTTAGTGACGTTATCACGTAAAACTATCGTCCGTAAACCAACTTTACAAACAACCAAAAAAATGCCACAATAAAGATTCTTTAAAAATTAGAACCCTTAATATTAATGCATAAGTATTTAGTAAGAATCCGTCAACAGCATCTAGAAGAAAAGATAATCTAATAATTATTAGTAAACCACCTGGTTTACAATATTTATTTAGCACATACCTTATTTCATATGTACATTCAACAGAAGTGACCAAAAGACGTGATACCGAAGCTATTATTCTATTATTAGCTGCAATATGTAGGAATAGCATCTGTTACAAATTCCATCAAATGTTTTTGCCAAAGTAATCTCAAACGGTAAATAATTCCAAAATCTATAGCCAGTCAGAACAAGAATGCTGTGGAATTAAATTATTCTTTAGGATTTCGTTTCGTTGGTGAAGCTCAATTGTCTCTTTAAAATCCTTCTTTAAAATTTTTAAGACATTTAGGCTCAATTTCTGTCAATTAATTTTAGCATTTTAGCGTTTAATTTTAGAGTTTTAGCATTTAATAAAAATAATCAGAACTATGATTATTATTATAAACCTTGTGAACAATCTAAATGGTGTTGTGGAATTTTACAGTGACACATTCAATACATTTATGTCAAATATTAAAAAACAATTACTCTTTTACGAATAAATTACACAGAATTTTTCTCGTTTTTTTCTTTAATTAAATTCTAATTATTTTTTTTTTAATTAATGTTATTCAATTTTAATAACACTGGGGTTAGCTGTTGATTTAAAAATTTTTTTTAAAAATCAATTACAATAAAAAAATGTTTCCAAAAATTTTCACTTGTAATTTTTATTAATTTTCACATGTGAAATTTTTTAATAATATTTTTTTTATAATAATTAAATTGCTACAAAATTCTAAAAGAATTTTTAACCTGTCAACTTCAGTGTCATTAATTTTAAATAATTTCTATTCATGTATATTGCCGATAGGCCTATGTTGATTAATAAATAAATAAATAAATTATCACTTATTGCTATTTTTATAATCAGCAAAAAAAATTCATTGAATTATCTTTAACAATTATTATAATTATCTTTAAAAAGCGTATGCAATTTGTAACCGAAAATTTAAATTTCTACCATTGCTTACGAGAAGCTTACGGTAGATGTCAGGCTATTTTTTATTTCCTCGGCGCATTTGATTTTAATTGTATGTAAGCATGTTTTACTTGAAAATAAAAAATAAAAAAAATATTTTAACAATATATCTATAGTTTCATTAATTTTTCATGTGTGCGTATTTATATTTTTTTTGTTTGTTATTTATTTGTGTCGAAAAAAAAACTCAAAAATTGTTGTGTTTAATCATATTTTTAAAGACATACTTAGGTTATACGGTGAAATCAACAGAATTGAGAACTACTGTTTCCTATAACAAATGTTTATTACTTGTACATAGAAATCAGAGATAACCGAATATATAGCTAAAAAATATCATTTGGTAAACTAACTATGAGTAGTTAATTTTTAATTGTATATATAACAACATCGACCTTAACCAAAAAACAAGTGTAATAGTTTGGTTGTTTTTTTTAATTTTATATATTGACAAATTTTTTTATTTTTAAATTTTTTATGAAAACTTGCACTGCAAAGTGATGGCTTACAAATCGCTGTCAGAATTTTCCTTGGAGGATAATTCGTTGTTTAATCACGTGGATACAAAAACTAACATTTTCCAAAAAGTAAGTAATTGTGGCAAATAAATTTTAATATTTTATGTATAAATATATTAACTGCATAATTACATTTTTTACCAGGAACAGAATTTTTTCGAAAAAAAAATTTTCTCATCTTTTTACATTATATGAGAAATTCCGCCAAGTATCTCATTCTTTTTTTAAAATGTCACTTGAGTAAATATTCCCTTGATTGACAATCGAGAGCATTTTCGAACTTGATGTTTTTTTGTTTTGTTTTATTTTTAAATTTTAACTAAAGTAGACAAGCATTATTTTTAAGATACTGAAAGATTGAGAGACATCTGATAATTTTTGGGATTTTTTTAACAGGTAAATTATAGCAAGAAAAATTTATTCAAAAAATTTCATTTTTAAAAACTCTAAATAATTATAAATGCGATTTTCTAAAATATAATTTTATATACCTAGTTTATTTTTCAAGAAAAATCAAAAAATTGTCAAGTGTCTGCTAATTTCAGTGTCATTTGTTTTTCTGTTATTATTTTCGAATAGTTGAATCATAAACAAAAAAATTTTAATTGAAAAAGAAAATTAAACTTTTTAATTTTTCAAGTTAAAAAATATTTTTTAGTTGTGAAATTAAAATCTAAAAATACATAAAAACGGTAATATCTTTTAATTTTATTTTTGACTATGATTAAATGATCGAATTTTGTTGACAGTTGAATAGATTTATCGACAATAAAATCTGTTTTTAAATTTTGAAGTTATGCTGGGAACTATAATTAGAAATTTAAATGAGAATCCCAATTATGTTGAAAATACTTTATAAAAATATTTTTAAAATAATTCAAATTTAATGCAGTCTTTTTTTTGTTTTCATTGAAAAAAAATTAGTTAAAGATTATACTAATTATGAAAAAGGACTTATTCAAAATTTTTTTTCTTATTTCAGAAAAAATTTTTTCAGATGAGTTTTTCGGAGATTTACGATTTTCTTTTAATTCTTACAGATTATAAAATTGAAATAACACTGAAGTTGATCGACATCAAAAATTTTTTTAGAATTTTATAGCAATTAAATTATTATTAATAGAAATCTCACTTGTGAAATTTAATAAAAATTTTAAGTGAAAATTTTTAAAAGCATTTTTTTATTATAATTTATTTGTTATTAAAATTTTTAAAATTGACAACTGACGGCTAACTTCAGTATTATAAATTTAGAAACTAATTTTCATTTTTTCACTCTTTAATGAATTAATTAGAAGAATATATAACTATAAATACACTCTCGGAAGGAGATAAATCAAAAAACATTTTTTAGAGTAACTGAAATACATATTCAAAATTTTATGAGTTGCAATAACTCATATAGCTTAAAAAATATAGTTAATAATACTGAAATTATCAGACAACTGACCATTTATTTTATTTTATTTTTTGTAACAAATAAATTAGTACAAAGAAAATATTTAAAAAAAAATTGCATCCATAGTTTTTAAATACTTTTACTTGTAGAATTTTTTCCTAATTCTTTTTACAATAATTTGTTTACTAAAAAAGAACATAAAAATTGTCAGTTATCATTTGCTATTTATGAACTGTAAAGTTAACTTTCAAGAGAACTAACGAAAAATTATTCTTTATACTTAACAATGACATTGTTAACGTTCCAACGAATTTAAACAACAGAAGATCACATAGTTGATAATTGTTGATTTAAATAAAATTAAGAATTTAGAAAAATTACTTCAAGTAGTTATATATAAATTATTTTTTGTTTATAATATTTTAAATATATGATGATTCAGTTCCTGCTCCATGAAAGATTAAAAATAATGACTATAAATTTTTGTAGAAATTTTTAATTTTTTTTTTTAATAAATTATGCAAAATTATGGACATTAGATTTTCAAAAAAATTTATTATTTATAAATTAAAAATAAGTTTTCTTTTCGATGCAGTCAAATTTCAATTGAGTACTTATCAGATATTTATGCATCTGTTTCAATTCCATTTTCATTATCAATACAAAATTATTTTTGACCAATATAAAAATTCTTTTGATCGATTTAAAGTTCGATCGATTTTAAAGTAACAATATGCCCCGGCTTCGCACGGCTATTTAACAAAAATTTCAAAATTAACAATTAATTATATTGCAATACAGCCGTGAAATAATTTTTAAAATCAGTTCAGTAGTTTCAGAGCCTATTCAATGCAAACAAACTAACAATCAATCAAATCTTTCCTCTCTATAATATTAGTATAAATTAGCTCTTTAAAATAGGAGCCAATCGGCTCTATACATCATATGTAGAAAGTAAGAATTTGATGTTAAATAACGTTAAAAAACAAACAAAATTAAGTAAAACAAATAATAAGTAATTTATGTGATATAATTAAACATTAGATTTAATAAAATATGTTTGTTTTACAGCTGGAACCAGTGAAGGAGACCTTCCATGAACCCGAAATATTAATTATGTCAACTGATTCAGAAATCGAACCGTTAAAAATTAATGAAAATAATTTGCCATCAGAGATTAGTGAAGAAGCTCATTTTCTACCATCAAAAACATGTGGAATGTCTGAAATAACATTATTACCAATAAAACAAGAGCGAAAATCTTGTGGTCATTATGAACCATGTGAAAATATTATTTGTGACGTTAATGTCCAGCACTATGTCGATCAACTAGGATCATCACCAATGTTGGCTGTAAACATTGACGACTCAGAAATAAATGCAAAAGTTTCAAAACACTGTAATAATTCAAGGTGTGACGCTTTAAGTATTGAACATAATCGTTGCAGAAGAGCAATAATTCGTCTTAATCGATGTGATAAATCTAACGCATGTGATATTTGTGGAGTATTACTAAAAACTCGTAAGTCTCGAATACATCACGGAAATTGTAGGCGAAAAAATGAGTATAGACATAATCCAGTTGATGGTGCACAAATATTACGAGAAAAAATGCGGGAAAGAGAGTTAGAAATAATGGAAGCAGTTAGAGCTAGAAAAAATGACTACAGTGATCCGATTACATGTCACAATAAAGCTATAGAAATGTTAAAAAATAATTCTGAACTGATTGTTATTCCTAAACCGATGACACCATCACAATCACCAGTTGTAAATCAAAAAAATAATATGAATGAGATTAAAAATCTAACAATCAATGGAGTTTCTCTAAGTTTTGATCAATTGTTGAAAAACATACCCAACATAACGATCAAGAATTTAAATTTGCAACAAAATGTTCCTAATAATAAATTAAACTCTAGCGAAAAAAACGAGACTTTTTCCAATCATAATAAAGTTGATTCGACAAATAATGTTATAGCAGGAGATAATAAGTTTATAATAACTACAATATCTCAACCAACGGTGCCTCATTCTTTTGTAATAAATGATAGGGTTTTGACGCAACTCAAATCAAACATGGAAACAAACGTGCAAAATCCTTATATTATGCCAGTTAGAGTACTTCCCATCACTAATCTTAAGTCTGAGCCTTCTTTGCTTCATCAAATTCAAGGTATTCCAAAGTTTTGTATCATTGCAGATAATCCTACACCATCTGGAACATTGATTAAAATTCCGCCGATTAATAATACTCAATCATCACCTTCGTCAAAATCAAAATTATCACACAAACCTTCGATATTATTAAAATCTAGATCTAATAATATTCCAATCAAACCGAAACCAACGAATCCAGGATTCACAGTAATTAATTCTTTTCAGCCTTTTAAACATGAAATTATTAATCGAAGAAAAAGGATTGAGCAAAAGCCATTCAAGTGTGAATATTGTTCTAAAAGATTTCTTACTGATTGGTATTTTAGATTGCATATTATCAAGCATAAAGGTGGAATGGTCTTAAAATGTAGTGAATGTGATCTGTCTTTTAGTAACACTGAAGATTTAAACAAACATGTTAGTGATGAACATAACGCTGATGCTGCTGAAATTTCGTGTAGAAATTCGGACAGTGATGTTGAAAAAGATAAAGATGATGATAAATGTATTTCTTGTGACGATTGTGGAAAGATATTCGATTCTGACACTGAGATAGACCAACACGAGTGTTTAAATATAAATGATTTAGTTAGTTCACAAACAAATTTACTAATAAGTAGTGAAAACTGAAACAGAAATAAGGAAATTAATAGTAATTATTATGTGTCGTAAATGTGAGAATGAGTAATTAAAAAGAATAAAATAAAATAGAGAATAAGTCATTCCAGTGAAGTGAATACATATTGAATGAAATTTTGTAAAGCTTTGAGAGACTAGCATATAAATTATGTTAACATAATAATAAATTGTTTTAGATTAAAATTGGTATCATTTAAATATTAGTATTATTTTGAATAAGTTTATTACTATATTAGTAATAGAGCAATAGTGTTGATAAATAATATAATTTCATTTTTATTGTTTTCGAAAAATATTTATTTTTTTTTTAAATGAAACAAAAATTTCAATGGACTGTAAAATTTTTTATTCATGATTAAGTGAATTTTTTTTAGTTATAAAAAAAAAGATTTTTTTTTTTAATTCGCTACTCCGAAAATTAGATCGGAATTTTTGACAAAGTATTTTATAAGCGGAGTTATAATTTAAAACTTGAATATTTAATTAAACAACCTGTTCAATTTTTAATATAATGATTGAACATTTCAGATTGTTTTAATTTTACTAATATTTATCTGAATTTTACAACTTGCAAAATTTCATTGAAGTTAATCAAATATAAATAATTATTGCTTTTCTGGAAAAATACAATTTTCATTAACGAAAATTGAATGTTATTATGAGATAAGATGGAACTTTTGATCTATTAAATTTTTAAAGTTAACTTTGTATTCAGTTTTTATTTACTTGACTTACCTTAAATTATCAAAAATTAATTGTTTTATTAATAATTAAATTGTGAAAAATAGATAAAAAAAATAAACGAATTTTTAAGATTTTTATGTTATAAATCAATTAATTTACTTCTTTAATCCATCGACAAAATAATTGAAATAATAAGACGGCAATAATAAATAAATTACGGATGTATTAAGAAAGAAGATGTATGTTTCTGAGCTGTACATTTTATTGAAGCTTGAGGATACACTCTTTTTAGTTTATATCCTATCCAATGCTTCTAGCATAATCACACTGTTCCCTCGAATTACCTATAATATTAAATACATTCTGATAAATATTAATTCTTATTTATTAGTAACATCGTATTATTTAAATAGTTTCTACTTACCACCATCCCAATGTTATTTTTAGATCCATCTTTGCATTCTTCGATGCTTTCATCGATCACCATATTCATAAATGGATCAAAACCGCGAAGAATTCCAACCACATGTCTCCCGCCATTCAATTTAACTGTAAATAAATTATTTAATTAGTACTAGTTACATTAATATTGTTACCTGATACATTTTGAACAATAGTTGGTGGAGATGAATATAACTTACGAGACAGTTTTTTGTCCATGTATCTGAAAAAATTAAAGGAAAACAAAAATTATTAGGGTTAACCGGTAAAATGAAATTACAATAAATAATAGAATTAATATTCATAGTAATTAAAAAAAATATAAATCACTTACTTTTTCAACTCTGGTGGATGTGCTTTACTCATTTTGGTTTTTTATTTATTAATAATTTCCTTGATGAGTATATAAGAAAATTAGTTTGTCAAAAATGTTACTTGTTACTTCGTTTACAAACGTTTATGAGCAATTTTTGTGTAGTATATATTTTGTTACGTTATTAAGCAGCATTCACAGAGGACTCCTTTTTGCAGCTCAGTGCGCTCTCTTGCGGAAGCTTATTTTCAACGATAGGATTAATTATATTTCAAACTTCCCGCCAATAAGAAAAAAAAATATGACAGAGTTGGCCATGTAAAAATTTTTTTTATTGAAAAAATTATTATGAAAAATTTTTTTTTTTTTTAATTTCATTTGCAAAAAATTTAAATAACTGTAAGTGAAAGTAAAAAAAAATATTTTTTAGTTCTAATCCCTACAATAAAAATACATGAGAGTGTGAAGTTAGTCAATAGTCAAAACTCGCAAAAAAATGGGACCTGATTCCTTATTGGTCAAAATTAAGGCGCGCGCGTAGCGCGCTATTCAAATTTCTAGTTTAATAAATTAAGTAACATCAAAAAATAAAAAATGTCAGATAACTTTATTATAAAAAAAATCATTCATTAATTTATACTAAAATTAACAGACGTCTGTCAATTTTTTAGATTTTTAGAGCAACTAAATTATTATTGTGAAAAAATTACAATAAAAAAATTCCACGTCTAGAAATTAAAAAAAATTACAAATGCATTTTTGTAATTTATTTGCAATAAAAATTTTAAAAATTGCTATGTCTACTGATTTTAGTGTCATATCAATTTTCTTATTAGGGCATTCTGAATATTCTTGATCATTTCAATGCAGTGACTACTTTTAACTAAGGACATGTCTATTCATGACCAAATTCACGCTGAGTAAATTTAAAAGCCCTTACATTTACGCGGTGTGGATTTATCAGGATTTTTTTTGTGATACTAAAATTAGCCGACATTCAACAATTTGTTTATTTTTATTAATTAAATTAGAACGGAAAAAATATTCTTAAAAAATTGCACGTATAATTTTAAAAATTTTCCAGATATGAAATTTTTCTTTTTTAATTTTTTAAAGATAATTTTTCAATAAAACAAATTAGGTATAAAAATTTTTAAATGTCGGCTAATTTAATTTTCATGTTTTTTTTTTACGTTTTAAATTAAGTTATTGTTTCTAAAATCACTACACTGAGAGAAAAAATTTATTTTCAAATAAATGAGTAATGCTCTAATAAGAAATTAGTTTGATGAAAATTTTTAATAGTAGCATTTCTTAGTGGAAGAAATAAAAATTTTTCTCTCAGTACTTTTTTTGTCGACAAAAAGTTTTCTAGATTTGGGAAAAAGCGATTTTGGATGAAAATTAGGAAGATGTCAATCTAAAATTATTTTTTCCAAATAAAAAAAATCTTTTTCCAACAAAAAAATTATTGAAAGAAAAATATTTGATTCATTTCGCTAAGAAATCAAATTGTTTCAAATTTTCAACAATTGAATTTTTTATCATAACAATGTGCATTTTTTCAGAAGAAAATTTTTCTCTCAGTGTACTTTTATCTATTTTATAAAACGTCAGAGTAGAAAGTTTTCACATATTTATTAATAATTATACTTAAAAATGCAAAAATTTGATAATCCAAACAAAAAGATGAAATATTTATCAATAAAAATTTTTAAGCAGCTATAAAATTATAAATGTGAACATTTTCATTAATTTTGATATTTTTTTCAACATGCAATTTAATGTCATGTCGGCTACTCTGAGTAACATTGATAAAAATGTATAAAATGAAAACATCTTATGAAATACTTAATTTTTAGTTATATTTTAAGACATAAATTTTCATCTAATTACTGAAAAGTATTTAAACTCAGTGGTAACGAATTTTTCAGGAAAATACAAAGAAGATCTCAGAATATCTTGAGCTGGACTATGAATTTTAATTTGTCTCATATGAGTATCTCTTCCGTTTTGGTGATTACTGATAACTGCGATTTGAATCATAAAAGTTCGGATTGGACGATCATTAATATCTTTAATGGGTATAATAACCCATCCGCTAGGTTCATTCAAGTCCATTATTTCAACTTCTTGTAAGTCATTGAAGTTAGTTCCAGCTCTGACACTTATACTGTAAAAAATAAATAGATTAGACAATCAATACTAATAAAATTAAAAAAAACTTTCATCAGTATAAATTTAAAATAAATTTAGAGGATTACCGGCTTGGTGTATAACTTTCATCCAATTTATAATCTGTGTATATACAAATATCTTTAATTGTAGTTTTTTTTCTGAATTGAATATTGATTAGATGTGGTAATTGGCCGTCTGATTGCCAATAAGTCTCCGTAATATTATCTCTTAATTGATCAACACCAAAACCAGGTTTGCAGCTTGACAGACTCCAAATTGCCTGGTTCCCGACTTCGCGAATTCGACCAACTAATTCCTCTTGTACAGGATCTATTTCTCCTGTTGAATAAATTGTAAATCAATATTAGTAATACAGTCAGAAAAATTTTGTGGCCAGTGTATTTATATGATAAAATGGGTTTTTATAGTTAAATTTGGTATCGTTAAAAAGGTCTTGACCTGAAGTTGTGTCTTTTCAATGTTTTATATGTATTTCTAAAATAGTTTATTTATTTTGATTTAAGTTTTCGAAGTAGTTATAAATAGATTTGAATTTAGCGATAAACAAAATTTGTTTATTTATTTATTTTATTTTGTGCACGTGGATATATCAAAAATTAATTCATATAATTAAGAGACTTAGAAAAATTTAGTAACGGGTATATGTTTATCGTAAATTGGGTTTAATATTTTTTAGCAATAGTTATTTATGATTTAAATAATTAAGAGAGACAGGAAAATTTTGTGAGGAAGATATTGTTATTTTTAAAGGAATTTTTATAGTTTAATTTGGTATCATCAGAAGGGTCTTGATAAAAATTACTGTCTTTTGCTTTTACATATTTTTTAGAAGTTAATTTTTATGTCAAGTTTTTGGAGGAATTTTTAATAATTTTTTAGTTACATAAATTTGTTCGATCACATTCGTCCATTACATTACTTGTAATTGATCTTGTGATAGCACTATTATTTTTAAAATTTATTTAAAAAGTACCTAAACTATTAATGTGATTATAAATATAAAAAATTAATAAGCCAAAGTTTTCTTATTCATAATTCGTAAATCTCGGGAGTCGCATAGTGACTATGACATTAAATTTAGCTGTCCCTTTACAATTGTTTTAATTTGTTTTAACAAATAAATGATAGCAAAAAAAATTATTAAAAAAATGGACTTGTAGAAATATTTTAATAAATTAAAAATGCAATTTTTTTAAAATGATTTTTTAGAACAAATTTTTTTGTTAAAGAAAATTAAAAAATTGTCAAGTGACATCTAACTTTAATGAAACTTAACTTAGCAGTTAGTTGATAATTTTAAGAATTTTTGTAAAAAATAAATTATGGCAAAAAAAATTTATAAAAAAAATTGACATTTAGAAATTTTAAAAAACTATAAATGCAATTTTTTAAAAATAATTTTTTGGAAGAAATTTATTTGTTAAAAAAAAATTACAAAATTGTCAAGTGACAGCTAACTTTAATTTAATATAGTGATTGCAGGTTGATAGTAATTATTAATGTCCCAATAAATTAACTTTACTGTTCTAAAGTGTCACTTATAGTTTAAAAATTTTCTGAAACTAATTTTCTTTTATTTAAAATAATGGTTTAAATTCTATTTGAATAACTTTTTGCGTTAAAATAAAAAAATTGATTTAAAATTTATTTACCTCCGCTAGTTGTTTTGGTACTCATCTTGAGGTTATATTACATCCAGTTACATATATAAATAATGAATCAAAATCATTGACACTTTATAAATGGTTTAAATGTCAATATTTTTTGATCGAATTAATTTTCCATTTTCTTCAGAAGACAAAAATTTATTTCGATAATAGTTTTATAATAAATAGAAGATTTGCAAGAATTCGGAAATAGTTTTTGTTTGTAAATAATAGTTTATCGTAGCCTTAAGAAAATAACTTTAACTATAGGTAGTGCTACCTGAATGCGACTAGAGACATCGATATTTTCCCAGTAAACAAAAGAAAAATATTCAGTGGGTTTTTTTTTTGTGAAATTATGATTTTCTTCACTGAACTGCGCTACTTCAATATTTTAATTCTGTTTTTATTGACGTCATTTGTGACATTTGAACAATAACAAAAGCTTATAACCTACGAATCGATCGTAAGTTATTGTTAAGTTAACATTGATGTTTTTATAAAAAATTTATGTTTATAATAATTTTAGAAATTCGGATAATTTTGGAGTCAGTTGCCAATTGAATTATTTCTCATATTATCTAAATGACAGATATTAAAAATTGGAAAACTTGTTTGTTTACAATGTACTGATTATTGCTTAAATATCTTATAATTAAAAAATTTAAATAGAAATTATAATTGGCACAGTGTAATCTGTAAGTATAATCTGTACAATACTTGAAAAATTATTTTTACTTCTATTTATTTATTTATATCTTTATACGCCCATTGGTTTTATACACTTTGGTAACACTGAAGTTGACAGATATTAAACATTTTTTTGGAATTTTATAGAAATTAAATTATTAAAAAAAAAAAATTGGATCAAAAAGTTTTATACGTGAAAATTAAATGTCATTAAAGTTAGCCGACGTTCTAAATTTTTTTAATTTTTTTTAATAATTTAATTAAAACAAAAAAATATTTTTGAAAAATTGCACTTGCAGTTTTTGAATTTTTTTTTTTCTAATAATTTTTTCAATAAAACAAAATTCTAAAAATTTTTACACGTCGGCTAACTTAGTTTTCATGAAAATTAACAAAAATTACAAGTGAAAATTTTTAGAAGCATTTTTTTATTGCAATTAATTTGTTAAAAAAATTTTTAAAATAGACAGCTGACCGCTAACTTCAGTATTATTTGGTAATACAAAATTTTAAGAGAAATTGATATAAAAAAAAATTATAATAGAAGAGAGACCAATATTCAAAAGAAAAAATATTAACGAAATTATATTACAAGATTGCTTTTAATTTAGCTAAAAATGTTTTATAGGAACCTTCAAAAAATTGATGTCTGTGTAATATTTATTAATAAGAGCTGATATTCTTTTAAATTAATTGTTTTAATTCTGAATTTATATTTTACAGAATATAAACTGAAATTAACAGTATTCATTTAATATCACTGTTAATAATTGAGCAAATTTTTTGAAATGTCTTCATCACATTTATCAGGTGGACGGCTAAATATTGGGTTGCTTCAAGAGCAAGCCAGAAAGCAATTGTTATGTTTGATTGAAAAATGTGATGGCCCAAAAGTAAGTAAGAGTATCAATTCAGTTCATGAATATTAAACTAATAGAATGTGTGAAAATGATTATTAAATATTTATTTTATAATAGGCTATCGTTTGGGATCAGTCACTGGCTGGACCAGTTGGCCTGATTGCTAAATACAATTTATTAGAAGAATATGGAGTCGTTAAAATGTACGAGTTGATTGGTGGTCAACTTCCGCTCACAAATGTTACTAATATAATATTTATAGTCCGACCACATTTAGATCTAATTGATTTAATTGCTGAAAACGTTCATGGGTATATTTACGGATAATTTACACTGATAGAATGATTTGCTTATGTTTAGTAAGCTTTATTAACTGTTAATAAATAATTTTTTAACATCACAGGATTTAATAAATATTTATTAACAGTTAAAATATTATTTATTAACATTTAATAAGTAATTTATAAAGTACAATTTATTAACTGTTAATAAATATTTGTTAACTATTGATAAATGTACTTTCCTCCCAAATAAACATTGATTGAATGTGAAAAAACATTTATTAAAATTTAATAAATTAAATAATTGTCTTCAAATCAATTAAATTATTAATAGTTAATAAATTTTTCTATCAGTGTATTTTTTAGATAATCAATAATATTAAATTAATTTTTGGTATTTATTCTGTTTATAGAGAGCAAAATCGTTCAGCAAAAGAATTTCATTTATTTTTTGTCCCTCGTAAGAGCTTACTGTGCAAGAAAAAGCTAGAAAATCGTGGAGTTCTTGGTAGTTTTACTTTAATTGAAGAGTTTGTTTGTGATTTGTTTCCCTTTGATAATGACTTGATATCGATGGAATTGAATGAAACCTTCAAAGAATTTCATTTAGAAAATGACCCAACTTGCTTGTATCAAGTAGCACTTGCCATTCAAAGACTGCAAAAACTTTACGGTAAAATATCGAAAATTTCGGGCCGTGGACCAGCAGCTAGTAAAGTATGGAACTTATTGAAAAGATTAAATCGAGAAGAAGAAGAAAAAGATATCAGTTCTTATCGAGGCATCAATACTGCTGTAAAAATAGATCAGTTACTTTTGATCGATCGAAGTGTTGATCTTCTTTCTCCTCTTGTTACTCAATTGACTTATGAGGGATTGATTGATGAAATATACAACATTCATTGCAGTAAGTTTATTTAATTATAAATATTATAGCAGAACAAATAAAATTTGTTTACTATTTTAATAGATACTATCAAATTACCGGCCAAAAAATTTCATGACTCAGAAAACTCTCCTACTGTTATGTCAATTGACAAAAAAGAACAAATTATACTGAATTCAGGAGAAGAATTATTTGCTGAAATCAGGTAAATTTCTTTAATAATTTTTTTCTTTTTTTACGTCCAACTAGATTAATAGTTCCATTACGAAATCTTTCCAAGACAAAATCTCCCTGACAAAATATCCGCGGACGAATTCTCACTGACAAACTCTCTCTTAACTAATTTTAACAATTTATTATAACTTAAATAATTTATAATTATTTTATTTCCTTTAGTTGGGTTTTTTGTGCTTATTTGTACGAAAATAGACCATCACAACTGTCAGGGGTAATAGATAGATATATTTATTTATGCCAAAGCGTTAACTGGCCAGATGGCAAAAAAAAGAAAGGTTCCATTATATAAATATTTTACATATTGGAAACTTAATTTAACAATATTTTTGTAACTTAATATATATTTTTGACAGAGTAAAAAAGAACAATATCACTTAACAGTACAGATTGAAGATAACTTAAAATTTAAGTAAAATTTTAGTTCGGTTTCTTTATTTTTTTTTTTTTTTTTTTTTTTTACTTTTGGTAAAGATTTTTACAGATGATGAAAGATTTTATTTTTGAATAAGTAAAAATTTGGTTTGGTAATATATTATAATTAAGGTAAAAGACCCAGTTATTGGCCCTGGCCTAGTTGTTTGACACTTGCAATTTTATTCTAATTAAAAAAATTAAATGTTCTCAAAAAACCAATTTTCTTAAAATTTATAATTAAAAAATTATATTTATTGATTTATTAGAGTTGATTTATTTTTTTTTTTAATTGAAATAAAATTGCAAGTGTCAATAACTGGGTCTTTTACCTTTTTTTATTTATTTTTCTGATGAACGTTGAAATACTAAAATTGAAATATAAAGTTAATGTTGAAGAATTCTATAAAAAAAATTAATGCAATGTAATGGAATGTAATGCTTTATTTAATTGATCGTAGGGCTATGAGAATACAAAAATAATAATAGTACAGGTGCTTCTTTATAATAATAATAATACATTAGTAGTAAAAAAGAATTATAATATAGTAGTTTAAAAGTAGTCTTAGGTCTCTTAGCTTTCAATTGTACAGCTTATTTAATAGAATTTGAGTTATAGTTTCATTTTATAAAACTTGTAACTGAAGATTAGAATTTTTAAATTGCCATATACACTTAATTTAATAAGAAAAATTAATTTCCTACTTTGCTCATTAAGAATTAGAGGTTTAAAAATTAAATGTTAAATATTGAAAATTTTAATTGCACTTTGCTTTTAAATTGATTAGGAAGATTTTCTATTTTACATTTCACTCGTTGGGCCTGAACCTAAGCTCTTCTCTCTCCAAGTCTTGAAGGTATTTGAAGCACTGTGTTTTGAATTCAGCTAACGTTGATGATGTGGTGATCTACGGTGGTAATGAATACCAGAAGGCAATCCCGTAGAAAAGGAAAGAGTTTTGGTACATAGTCATCCTAGATATTGGTGCTATCAATGAATCGGTTCTATCGCCTCGACGGGGTCGGGCTATATTGTGGTTAAACCTTATGTAATATAAATATGTAATAACATATTTAATAATAATTAGCAACAGTTTGTTTAAAATTCTACACTATCAACCATCAACATATTTTAGTAGAAAATCAATGTAATAATTATTAAGATTTTGTCGTGGGGAGATTGTGTCGTGTCACCAGATTAATTTTATTTTATTGATTTCTTATAAATTTTTATTTTACAGAGATCGAAATTTCAATGGAGTTGGCCCTATTTTAAGTCAAAAAGCTAAAATTATATCATCTCAATTTGATGAAAGACATGGAGATAAAAGCGTACAAGAAATTAAACAATTTGTTGCTCGGTTACCATACATGCTTGCAACGAAACAATCTTTAGCACGTCGTAAATACAAATTTTATTTTTCTAAATTTTTTGTATGATTTTAATTAAGTATTAATCTATGACTCATTAAATTATTATTTAGATACGACGATAGCTGAAATGGTTAAAGAAGTAACAGACTCTGATGATTTTCTTGAGCGCCTTCAAGTAGAACAAGAATTACTAAATTGTATTGATACTGACAAACCAAATTCATACATCGAAGATTGCATCTCACAGAAGAAACCTTTACTAACAGTTCTCAGGCTTATTTGTATTCAATCTTTAACTAATTCTGGCTTAAAACCAAAACTTCTTGATTATTATAAAAGAGAAATTATTCAGACATATGGTTATCAGCATATTTTAACTTTATCCAATCTCGAAAAAGCAAATTTATTGCGTGTTCAACAGTCTAATAGGCAGTATGCAGTTTTAAGAAAAGCTTTAAGACTCACAGTTGAAGATGAGAGTGAAGTCGCACCAAAAGATATTAGTTATGTGCATTCAGTGTATGCGCCACTAAGTATACGATTAACAGAACGTTTAATCCAACCGGGTGGATGGCAAGGTTTAAATGATATTTTAGGTTTATTACCTGGTCCATCGATAAATAATGATTCACAAGGGAAAATACCTAATCTGAGACGTATGTATAAAATTACATACTATAAAAAATCACATTTATATTTTTAAGTATATTGATTATTTTATTATCAATTTCAGGGCAATCAATTACAAGTGAAGATTCTAATTCAGAACCATCCCGTCTCATTTTGGTATTCTTTATTGGTGGTTGCACTTACGCTGAAATATCAGCATTAAGATTTTTATCGCAGCAAGAAGATCGTGAGTACAAGGATTTACATTATTGATTTACTTATTCTTAATTAATTAAAATTATTAAAAAAGAAATAATGTTTTAGTTAACGTTGAATTTATTGTTGGAACCACAAAACTAATCAATGGAGATAGTTTTCTTATGTCTCTAACTGATAATCAACAAAAGCAAAAAAAATAAATAATTGGAGGAGAAAAAAAAGTATTCGTAATACTTGAAACACCATACGATTGCTATGTTAGTAAGTCTTGAAAGCAAAACTATACAATAGTATGATTGCTTTTTTTTTTTAGTATATATATATAAATTACGAATTGCAGTAAAAAATTAAGGAATTATTGTATAAATATAAATTCTTTATAAAGTTGTAAATAATATAATTTAATGTATTTAGCAACGCCGAATGTTAAGTATTTAAAATATTTTTTCTCAGATCATTTTTTGTAACAAAAATGCTTTATATGAATCAGGTCAATGACTTCTCATAAAATTTTTTATTAAGACTCGAGAAAATTTTTTATATAATTACTGAAAATTATTTACAATTGACTTGGATATCTAATTATATATATTTAATAATGTGATTATTTCAAATTTATGAAATATAAAGATAATAAAAAGATGAATTTATTAACAATTACGATTTTTTTTAGGATAATTTAACTATTTATAATAGTCTTTATCTGTTATTTATTTATTAGTTTAATTAATAAATAACTAGCAATCTGCAATCACTGATTGATTGCCGAGATTTACGGATTATGAATAAGAAAACTTATTGATGGCTTAATGATTTTTTTATGTTTATAATTACATTATACATAGCTCAGGTGCTTTAGAAATAAATTTTAAAAATAATAATGCTGTGACAGGATCAAATAAAAATAATTTTATGGACTAATGTGACGGAACAAATTTATAGAAACAACAAACTATTTAAAAATTCCTTTGAAAATAACAATATGCTCGTCACAAAATTTTCCTTACTCTCTCAATTATTTAAATTATAAATAACTATCACTGAAAAATTATCCAAACCAATTTACTATAAAAATATACCCGTTGCAAAATTTTTTTCTCAGTTTCTTAATTATGTAAATTAATTTTTGACCTGTAAACACATTCACATGGAAAAAGAAAATTGATACTGAAATTGAGACATCTGATAATTTTTAGAATTTTATTTAATAAACAAATTATAGCAAGAAAAATTTATTTAAAAAATTCCATCTTTGAAAGCTGTAATAAATTATAAATGCAATTTTATTTATCTATTTATTTATATATAGGAGACTTTTTATAGATATAGTCACTCATCACGATATCTCTGGAAGTATAAGACCTAGAAACTTGAAATTTGCCAGGAATATTCCTTTCGCCGAGTAGAGGTCAGCTAAAAACGGATTTTACGAAATTCCACCCAAAAGGGGGGTTGCGGGGGCGTTAACAACGAAAAATTCCCGTTTTTAAACTACAGCTCCTATCGACTTCAAATTCGGTAGGAATCTTCTGTAAGAGATGTAGAAATAATCTATAAACGAATTTTATGATATCTCACCTCATAGAGGGTTGCGGGGGTGGGTATTAACTATCAAAATATTATAAAAAAAAATTATTAAAAAGTTTCACGTGTAAAAATTAATAAAAATTACAAGTGAAAATTTTTAGAAGCATTTTTTTATTGTAATTAATTTGTTAAAAAAATTTTTTAAATTCCCAGCTGACTGCTAATTCCAGTATTACTTTGAATTGATTATCTTGCATATAATAAAATAATTAAGCTAAAAAAATTAGCGACATATCAGCACTTTTTAAAGATAAATTCATGATAGTTAAGATTAAGTTAGCTGACAGTATCATATAAAAATCTTCTAAAAATTCTCACTAATAATTTTTTTTAATTTTCACATGTGGAATTTTTTGTTTAATTTTTTTTCATAATAATTTGACTGTTATTAAATTTAAAAAAATTTTTAATGTCTGTCAGCTGTCAGTATCATTTAAATTCAGGATTAGTGGCTGCAAGTTAGAACTTCAAACTGATTACTTTTCGGCTTTTCTGTGCGCGTTGATGATTAGCGCTGCCTGGTGGATATAAAATTTTGTAAGTTAGTCAATAGAAACTCACCAATGTCACAGAGCATGCTCCTTAAAACTAAATCATTATTATTATATGCATGTAACACATGATAATTTTTTGTCACTGGCTATAAAAGAAAAAAGTTAGTTACGTAAACGCAACATCCGAGGTTGTTTTGTGTATCTATAATTTGAAAAAAAAAATAATAATGGCAAAATACAGAATTGTTATGGTCCGTCACGGGGAAAGTGAATGGAATCAATTAAATTTATTTTGTGGTTGGTTTGATGCAGGATTATCTGAGAAAGGTAAGTTATGCGATGTAATAAAATATTATTCCATTCCCGGCCAAAAGCTGTGGCTATTTCATCATAAAAGGATTCGTCTGATTTATTTTATTTTGAATGAATTTCAATTGTTACTTTTTAATTATTAGGTAAAAATGAAGCTATCGCTGCTGGAAAAGCGCTCAAAGATACTGGCTATCGATTTGATGAAGCGCATACCTCTGTGTTAACACGAGCGCAAGTTACTCTTGGAACAATTTTAAAAGAAATCGGCCAAGAAAATATTCCTATTTTTAAAACTTGGCGTTTAAATGAACGTCATTATGGTGGTCTTACCGGTATGAACAAAGCTGAGACTGCTGCTAAATATGGTGAAGAACAAGTCCAGATTTGGAGAAGATCGTTTGATACTCCTCCTCCACCCATGGAAGCTGATCATAAATACTATGATACCATTGTAAAAGATGAGCGCTACAAAGATGGTCCTAAACCTGATGAATTTCCTAAATTTGAATCTCTTGAATTGACTATCAAGCGAACTCTGCCATACTGGAATGATGTTATTATTCCTCATTTAAAAGAGGGAAAGAAAATTATTATTGCTGCTCATGGAAATAGTTTGAGAGGAATTGTCAAACATCTTGACCGTAAGTATAGATGAATAATTTTTTTTTTTTTTTTTGTTAAATTAATAAAATTTTAATGGTACTCAGTTAGCCGACGTTAAAAATTTTTTATAGCAAGTAGCAGACGTCTGAATATTTTTGATTTTTTTGATTAATTAAATTACAACTAAAAAGATATTTCTAAAAAATTACACTTCAAATTTTTCAAGTTTTTTACAGGAATTTTTACAGAAATTTTTTTTTTAATTATTTAATTGAAATTTTTTCAAAAAAAAATTTTTAAATGTTAGCTAACTTCATTTTCATAAATTTTTCTATTTTTTTCACCAATTAAATTGCAAATAAAAAAATACTTAAAAAAAATTGCACGTATAATTTTTGAAATTTTTTACATTTTAAATTTTTTCTTTCAATTTTATTGCAATAATTTTTTCAATAAAAATAATTGTAAAAATTTTCAGATGTCGGCTAATTTAATTTTCATAAATTTTACACTTGTTGATTTGAAAGTATGTATGTATTTATTCATGTTCGTGACTATATAAAAATTGCAGACAAGAAAATTATTTGATATAATTTTTAACTAAAAAGTATCAAAGAAAATTTTTTTAATTTGAAGATAATTTAGATGCTAAATATCAAGAATATACATTGAAAAATTTATTAAAATTATAATTTCTTGGCGTAAATAAAATTTACGAGCTACAAAATACTTAAGAAATTTTCATGATTAAATTTTGTTTGAGCAATTAAAATTTTTTATCAAGTCTTATCAAAAACAAAATAATTTGATGAAGAAAAAATTTTTAAATTATTAATTTTTCGATTTTTTATGATTAAAAAAATATATAATCAATAAATAAAAATTCGACTTATCTAATTGTTTTATTTCTGACACAGTCAAAAATTTCGCAATTTATCATAAAAATTTTATTTGAGTTTATAAGTATTTAATTAACTTCAATTATTAATATTTATTTTAATTTACATGCTAAATATTGTTTCAGAGTTGAGTAATGATCAAATAATGAGTTTGAATTTACCAACGGGAATACCATTTGTTTATGAATTGGATGAAAATTTCAAACCGGTCGTCTCAATGAAATTCTTGGGAGACGAAGAAACAGTTAAAGCTGCTATGGCTGCTGTTGCAGCCCAAGGAAAGGCTAAATAAAAATAAAAATATAATATAGATTTTCTTCAATATTGTTAAGAATAATCATTAACAAAGTCAGTAGTTATATCAAAGTCATTGGGAATAAATCAATAAACTATTTATTAAATACCGTTAAAGCTGTTACAGTCTGATCAAAGGAGTTGAACAAATACTCCATCTATTTATTAATATTGTTGGAAAATCATCCATGTATGCAAAAATAAAAGAAACTAAAGATAAGGGACATAATGTTTGTTTAATTGGTCCTTAATAATTTCATTCTAAATATTTTTTAAACATTTGTTAGGATGTGAGTTATGCTACGAAGATATCCATCTGAATAAAGCCAAGGTCAAAAATAGGTCGCGTTACTAATGCCAAAAGGGCTTATGAAAAAAATTTTTTTCACTCCAACTAATCTAAAAATGTTTATAACATTTATATCTGTAAGAAAAGTGAATAAGAAAAATTTTTTTGTATACGCCCTTTTGGCTTTAAGACATAAAAATTCTAAAGCTAAAAGGGCGTATCATTTTTTTTAATCATAATTAATTATTAGCCTTAAAAAAATGAAAAGTTATAACACTGGTAAAAATAATGATTCGTCTACTCATTTTATTTGAAGAGAATATGTATTTGATTAAAGAAGAAACTAAAATATCAATTTAGCTAGGTACTACTCCGATGCCGTCTCCATAATTATTATCTTTTACTTCTGAAAGTAAAAAATAATAAATATATATTGCTTGTAAATCTAAACTTTGAAAAAATACTTTAATCTGAAATGATTTTGTAATTTGTACAATTAAACATAATTCATTACTATTTATCAGTGGAGACATGATTATTGGGTCAATAGAAATGAACATTTTGTAATTGAGTCAAATACATTTTTCTTCAAATAGAATGTTACTGTTATTTTGTTTTTTTTTAAATTCAAACCCATAAATAAAATGAGTTCAAAAGTCATTATTTTTACCGGTGTTATAATTTTTTTTTTTTTAAGGCTAATAATTAATTATGATTAATAAAAAAATGATACGTCCTTTTAGCTTTAGAATTTTTTTTGTCTTAGAGCCAAAAGGGCGTACACGGAAAGAACAAGATGACACTGGATATCATCCCAGATAATACTCAGTGATATCTGTGGTAAAAAAAAATTCAGATAGTAACTAGAAAAATCCAGATTATACTGTGTGATATCTGGATTATACTCATTATAATCTGGATTATACTAGCTACTATCTGAATTTTTTTTTCACTCAGTATAATCTCGGATGATATCCAATGTCATCTTGTTCTTTCCGTGTATACAAAAAAAAATTTTTTTTTCACTTTTCTTACAGATCTAAATATTATAAACATTTTTAGGTTGGTTGGAGGAAAAAAATTTTTTTTTATACGCCCTTTTGGCTCTGCAGAGTGTACATGTTGAAATGCGCCCTTTTGGCATTAGTAACGCGAGGTGAAGCCGCATATCTACAAATTTATTAAGTTTTACTAAAAAATTTTTCTCAGACATAATTAATAGCTTATCTATTTATGAAAAGAAAAAATTAAACAACTTTTCAAATAAAAATTCTTTATTTTACAACAATAAATTATGTAAAAAAAAAATTTATTTTCAATTGCCGTACAGCTGAAAAGCTACTTTAAACAATAAAATTGTCAATTCTAAAAACTACTCATTAAAACTGATGAAGTTGTTATTTGAGATTAATTTCACAATTAAAGATTCTATTATTCTACATGGTATTGAAAACTACTTTTGCATATCCGGTAGAACCGAACGGTCCTCAGTTTTGTCTTTAAATTCAGAGTTTGTTTATATAAATACTTATGAAAAGAATTGAATTTAATGATAATTTATTTTTTTTAACACACAAATATTGTAATATTTTGAATTACAATTAAGTTGTATTTAAGCTATACAATAATTATTTTTACAAAAGAAAACAAAATCGATTTAGTTAATCCCAGGATGCACTTATACGGCTTCATTAGTTTCTTTCTTTAACATTATAATCGATGTCTTCGAGATGGTAAATAAGTAAGCAACGTATAATTCATAGCATATAAAATATCTAATTTTTACAAGATATAAAATTTTATATAGTCCAAACTTGAACTTTTTCAGCAACAATACACCAGTTGGCATGATCATAATACGAAGAAATAATATGTAAATTTTCAACGTATTTATTGATCAACTGATCAAGTTCGCCTTCTCTAAATACATGATAATATTGATGATAAGTAATAGCGCCACCTTCTCGTTCTGACGGAAGAGATTCTTGCGATGATGATTCACTGTAATTATTCCTATTCGACGTATTAGTTTTGTTATCTCTAAACTTATCTTCCGATTCAGATTTTTTGTTGTACGGACATATTGTCTTATTTTCTATAAATTTATACTCAACATCGTTAGAGTCTTGAAACACCAAGGGAGAACTATAAGATGTTGATGAATCACTTAAATCAGTAGAATCATGATTTTTATTAGACCTTGAAGTTTGAGAAAGTTTTTGGTTTTTCTTCTCATCAGTAATTAATTTTGACTCATTTAAATATTTTTCATTTTCTTCTACTTCTCCAGTTTTTGATACCATAACAAAACCCATTGTATCTTCAGAATCAATTCCATAAAAATTATCATCTTCTTTAAATTTATTTGTAGATTTTGAAAAATGATCGCCAATTTGATTTTTTAACCACATCATAGAATTAGATTTTGGTGTTTCTTCTAATGTATTAAGACTAGAAATTTGTTGTGCTAAAGAACTATTAGAGTTAGGTTCCGTTGTATTATCAATTGTTACATCATTATAAATTTCAATGGTTCGTTCTTTACAAAAATGATCAATATCATTGATTAAATTTTCGGTTATTTTTTCAGTAAAATCAATAAGATTATCATTATATTTTTTGTTCCAAATATCATCATAAATAGAAGTTTCATTGTTGTTAATTGATGAATTTGATATATGTGTATGACTTGGTACTTTTGAAAATACTTTTGATTCGGATCGTAATTCAATTAATTTATCAGCAGAACTTTCATTATAACTACCTAAACTAGCAGATCTTTCAAGTATTCTAAGCGACTGTGATGATGATGCAGAAATGGATAAAATTGTTGATTCATTCAATTGTTCCCTATCATTATTTACAGCAGATTCATCAGAACTGTTAGTTGAATTTTTATTAATTTCAGATACTTCTGATGCTTCTAATTGTTTAGTCTGTAAGACTTTTATTTCTTTAGTAAAACGTTCATCAGAAATAACACTCACAACAGAATCTACAGAATCTGGTGAAGAAACACCACTAGAATCACTGTCCAAGTCATCTGTTTCTGGATTAAACAATTCTAACGACAAAAGTCTTGGTAGTGTTTTTGCAACAGCTTCTAGTCTTCCCACAGTAGCTGTAGATGCTCTTCGAACCAAAGGAAACGCTGGTTTTGAGCATCTAGTTGCAAATCCTGGCTTTTGTTGTAATAATTCTTTTATTTGATTCAACCTACACTTTCTGCTATCTTCATCATTAAAACATTCTTTATTGGACTTGTCAAGTGATTCATTTGGTGATTTGTTAAACTCTATGCTGCATTTAGATTGCATTAATATCGAATTATCACTATCAGCTGAATTCGGCGATGGCTCATGATCCTTTAAGCTTAATTCATTTTGATTTATTTCTTCTTTACTGTTATTTTCTTGGGTAGTAGGTGAATTATCTTCATCTGCACTTATTATAAAGCTTTTTATTAATGGATCTTTAGCATTCGCAACATCAGTGTGAGAATTAAGTTCAGAATTAATTGGTACTAGCTCATTTAATTGTTTGCTTGCAGGCTTATCAAAATTGTAGGCAGCAGTTCGATGATGAAAAAATGATTGTGTATTGGAATTGAAAGTTTTTGGTGAAAGTCCAGGCGGGCTAGGAGGTGGCAATGATTTACTAGTAGCGGGAAATTGTTTTAATAACGGTAAAATTGTCATCATTTTTATTTTTGGTTTGTGAAAATCAGGCGGATGTTTAATTCTTGGAGACGGTGGTGCTGATGTTGCTCGTAATTGAGAGGAGGGTGTTGCAGTGACATCAATAGGCAAGATTTGTTTTTTTGGCACATAAATAACTGATGCAAAACTATCTTCAGAATCAACACTTGTGTCACTTTGTAGGCTACTGTCTTTAGATGAATCTGAACCATCTTCTTTTGATGAAAATCGCTCAATTTCAGCTTCTTTTTTTAAAATTGTTAACGAAGCATTTTCTTCTGGTTGAGTTGTAGGTTCTTCAAGATTTTTATTGTCTATCTGATCATCAGAATTACCATCTAATGATTTCCAACTCTGCAAAATTTTAACTAATCCATTTTTAATAGCTATTGAAGATACTTTTTCCACATTTGTTGTCGATTGCTTGATTCGGTTAGTAAGGCCACTTTTCAATAATTGAAATCGTCGTGATGTTCCATTAGAGATATCATCTTCTACTTTGTTCATTGTTTTATTTTTATAAATAAATTCTTCATTTAATGATATTTGTTTTATAATTTTGTGACGTACATGATCTCTTTCTGCTAAACGTTCGATCGACATAAGTTCTTCGTTCATCGAAGATTGTTTTATGATATTCGGATGCTTTCTGGATCTACTCTTCGTGGTCTGTAAATAAAGAATATATTTATTCGAGAATTGTCAAAAAAAGTTTGGAAAATCCAAAAGTGCACGCCTCATAACGCTTATTTATTTTTTATAACATTAAATTTAATGAAAATGAAGTTAGCTGATATTTCAAAATTTTTAGAAATTTTTTGTTGAAAAAATTTCAATTAAACAATTAAAAAAAAATTTCACATGTAAAAAACTTGAAAAACTAAACTTGAAAGTGCAATTTTTTAGTTGTAATTTAGTTGAAAAAAAAAAATCATAAAATTTTTAGAAGTCTGTTAACTTCAGTGTCATTAAATTTAGCTGTCACTTCACGATTTTTAAAAATTTTTTCTTATAAATAAATGATGGCAAAAAAATAATTAAAAAAATGGACTTTTAGAAATTTAATAAAATTAAAAATGCAATTTCTTAAAAATAATTTTTTAGAACAAATTTTTTTGTTAAAGAAAATCAAAAAATTGTCAAGTGACAGCTAAATTAAATGTAATTCATTTTTTAAGAAAAAAATAAATTGTGTAATTGATTAAAAAAAAAAATAATTAAGTAATTTCTTACAGCGTATTTTTTATTTTATACCCGGTTTTGTCATATGCGCACGCAGTTTAAAAAAATCTAGCTTGATCAAATGGCGCCATAGTTTTCACGTGAAAGAAATAAGAAAATTTCGTTTGTTTTTATACGTGTGTATCGTGGTGAATTTTAATAAAAATTCGATTAAAAAAAAAAAATACTTAAGCTAGGCTTCTGATATTAAATACGGCACCAGTTCATTGAATTTTTAAACTAATAAAAAAAGCCCGTTCTTGAAATATCAATTAATTCGGGAGTAATCGTTGGTACATACACAGAAAAAAAATTAACTTGAATCAAGTAAATAATTTTGAAGAATTTCATATTCTTGATTTGAGTAGAAAAATTCTTAAACTAAGAAATTTTTCTTGGTTTAAGTAAATTTTACATAGTTCAAGAATTTTTAGTTTTGATTCAAGACAATGAAACTCTTCAAAATTATTTTCTTCGTTCAAGAATTTTTCTCTTGATTCAAGTTAACTTTTTTTTTCAGTGTACAAAATGGAGTGACATCAGGACGTCCAAGTAAAATTTTTTTCGTAACGTTTTTTTTTTTTTTTCAAAATAGCAACATTAAATTTTTAGAAACTATAAGATGGTTTAATTTAAGTGTTTTCTCAGTGTACATCTACTTCCATTATTGCATAAGTGCAATCTGGTTATGATAGAGGCATTTGAAGATCACAAAATTGCTTAACCTTGACGAGTCGAGTATAAAGCACCACCTAACGCGCTTCGCGCTATGAGGCGTCCAATTTAACAAAACCATTTTTAATTTATTGAAATTTCTACAAGTCCATTTTTTTAATATTTTTTTTTGCTATAATTTATTTGTTAAAAAAAATTAAAACAATTGTGAAGTGACAGCTAAATTTAATGTAACTTATTCTAATTATGTAGATATGAAAATACTTACGTTTGCCTGTAATTCTGGAAGATTTTTAATAAATTCTCGAATGGAAGTAATTTGTAAAGCTTCTCCCGAGTATGTATCTTCTATGCAACAACTTTTTTGCTTAGTTAATCGGGATTTATATTTTTCTAATGAAGTTTGTTGCGCAAGTCGATCATTATTTTTTTCTTCTAAAGTAACTGTTGACCATAGATCCGGGTTACTCGATCGTGTTCGTACTAAGTCTAGGTGTTGAATTTCCAAAATATCACCAAGACTTTTAGACTTAATACTGAAAGTATCATTCTGTTTATTTAATCTTACATTATCATTTTCTAGCCGCCTTAATTCAATAGGAATATCATCGATATCAGAATTGTCATCAGAATCGATTCCATGGTCGTGATTTTTACAGCTAATATTGTGAAAAGAATCAAAAAACCAAGGACGATGACTAACACTTTTCTTCCCTGCTAATTTCTAGGGAAAAAAAAAAAAATTTATTTTTTTTCAAATATTTCAGAAAAGTTAATTTAGCATAAGACAAACAAAAATATAATACCTGTAAAGCACGACGAAAAAAACTATAACAAGTTTCATTAGGGCTCGATAAACTACTAGTAGATGGCGATGAATTAACAAAAGGATCATTCTTGTATTGTCGACATTTATACTTCTGTTCGCGTTTTGATGCCAAAACAGATTTTGGTGTTAGATGGTAACATTGCTCATCATCACATGGAATTTTAGTCCCACAGTTGCACGTGGAATTTAAGCAGTATGCTTTGGGCCAAGGAATTAAGACATCTTGAGATTCAAACTGAAAAAAAAAAAAAAAGTGACCCTCCTGCCCCAAACTCCGCAATCCCGTTTTTTCCCTTAGGGTCTCTTCAATTTTTCTGAAGACCGTGCATGCTCTCCCGTCTATTCTTCCCTTTAGTACTTCTATTAGTCTTTCCTCAACCTCTTTATTTTCTAAATCTTTTCATTCATTTAAAAAACTCTTTCCTTCTTCTCAAACTTTTTCATATATTTCTTCACATTTCATTACATGCATCAGGGTTTCTTCTTCCCCCTCTTCCTATGTTCCCACATCGTACTCTCGCCCATGTTTCCTTATCTTCTCCACTTATTTCATCTTTTCTCCAATAGTAATTTTTATCTTTGTCTATTTTTATTTTCTTGTACAGTTTGCAATATGATGATTTCTGTATCGCCTCCTCATCTTCTTTTTTTGCTTCTTCTTTTATTCTCATCATCCCTTCGTCCAGCTTTGTTTCTATTTCTTCTATCTCCTGCTCTTTATATATCATCCTGACTACTTCCTCACAGCCCATTTTTGTTAGTATTTTTTTCACTTCTTTATCCCATTTGCATCAATAGTTAGTATAATATCCTTAAAATATATCTGTGGATTTCTAAATATAAATACGCATGATTTTGTGAGTTATAATTCGTTAAAGTGCTCAGCGCTTATGGTATAGCAACAGTCGGCTCTGAATCTAAACGCGTTTTTCTTTAAACTACTTTTTTTAAATTGGCGGGTAAGATTACGAAAAAGTTTTGAACCGATTCTAATGAAATTTGGTACACACTTTCTATGAAGTATTAGCTTCTAGTTGAACCAGTAAAATGCCGAAAAAAATTCGCAAAAACGACTATTTTTGACCCAAAAACCATCGGAAAAAAAGGTAAAGAATCGAATTTTTTTTTTCTGAGGCCTACAAATCGGGGATTTTTTACTTTTTTAATCTTTTATAGGTTCAACTAGAAGATACATGTTTTGTGAGCACTCCCGTGTAAAAAAAAATCGTCTTAAAATTGTCATTTGTTTAAGATCTTAAACGTGACACAAACCAAGACTTTTTTAAGACGCCAAAAAAAAAAAATTCTGAGAACAGATTTTTGAAATTTGGCTTTCGAATTTGTTCTAATCGCTACATTTTTGGGTTCGCTTTTTTTAAATTGAATTTGAAATTGTTGAAAACTTATTATCGGACAATTTTAAGACTTTTTGTTAGCTTATCTTAAAATAGTCTCAAAAAATATTTTTAAAACTTTTTCAAGACTATTTTAAGATTTTTTTGAGATTATTTGAAGACTTTCTATAACAATTTTCCGCAGCTGTCGCTGTGATATCGTCTTATTTTCATAATAAATTCGAGAACCAAATTTCGAAAATCTGCTCTCGGAATTTTTTTTTGGCGTCTTAAAAAAATTTTTAAATAGTTTTGGTTTATGTCACGTTTAAGATCTTAAACAAATGACAATTTTAAGACGATTTTTTTTTACACGGGAGTGCTCACAAAACATGTATCTTCTAGTTGAACCTATAAAAGATTAAAAAAGTAAAAAATCCCCGATTTGTAGGCCTCAGAAAAAAAAAATTCGATTCTTTACCTTTTTTTCCGATGGTTTTTGGGTCAAAAATAGTCGTTTTTGCGAATTTTTTTCGGCATTTTACTGGTTCAACTAGAAGCTAATACTTCATAGAAAGTGTGTACCAAATTTCATTAGAATCGGTTCAAAACTTTTTCGTAATCTTACCCGCCAATTTAAAAAAAGTAGTTTAAAGAAAAACGCGTTTAGATTCAGAGCCGACTGTTGCTATACCATAAGCGCTGAGCACTTTAACGAATTATAACTCACAAAATCATGCGTATTTATATTTAGAAATCCACAGATATATTTTAAGGATATTATACTAACTATTGATGCAAATGGGATAAAGAAGTGAAAAAAATACTAACAAAAATGGGCTGTGAGGAAGTAGTCAGGATGATATATAAAGAGCAGGAGATAGAAGAAATAGAAACAAAGCTGGACGAAGGGATGATGAGAATAAAAGAAGAAGCAAAAAAAGAAGATGAGGAGGCGATACAGAAATCATCATATTGCAAACTGTACAAGAAAATAAAAATAGACAAAGATAAAAATTACTATTGGAGAAAAGATGAAATAAGTGGAGAAGATAAGGAAACATGGGCGAGAGTACGATGTGGGAACATAGGAAGAGGGGGAAGAAGAAACCCTGATGCATGTAATGAAATGTGAAGAAATATATGAAAAAGTTTGAGAAGAAGGAAAGAGTTTTTTAAATGAATGAAAAGATTTAGAAAATAAAGAGGTTGAGGAAAGACTAATAGAAGTACTAAAGGGAAGAATAGACGGGAGAGTATGCACGGTCTTCAGAAAAATTGAAGAGATCCTAAGGGAAAAAACGGGATTGCGGAGTTTGGGGCAGGAGGGTCACCAGAACAACGTCGTGCAAACAAGAGGAAAAAAGAAAAGAAAAGAAAAATAGAAAGATTAAATGGAAAGAGAAATAATATATACAATTAATATACAGATGCTAAATATTTAAAATATGTAAAAACTTTGTGAGAGACGAAAGTTGTGCAAATAAAACTATTTATTATTATTATTACTAACTATTGATGCAAAAAAAAAGATTCATTTTTAAAAAATATTACATGTATCGCCCCCGTTAAGAAATCTTCTTTAAAATGATTAAAACACTGCATGTAAAGTGTATTTCTATATAATACTCAACTCAAATCATTTTGAATTGTTTTTAATTATTTTAGATTAGATTTCTTCATCAGAGTTTTAAAATACCTTTTTATGTCTTTGTTCCATAGCCCAAACTGATATTACCAGTTTTCCACCAATTCTCAAAACACGTGCAAGTTCTCTTAATGCATTTACTCTTCTTTCGGTTGTTGCGAAGTGATGAACTACAGCGATTGATAAAACTGCATCGAAACTTTCGTCTCGAAAGGGTAATACTAAATTGTCGCATACTAATACCTGTAAATTTTATAAAACAATAATTTAACTTCATTTAAATCTAGCATTTTAATTTATAAAAATATTGATACTTACTTCGTTATTTTTTTGTCGGGCGATTTCCGTAAATTTTTTACACTTATCTGCACCAACTTGAAAGATATTGTTATTGATAGTTAAATATTTACCATTTCCGCAACCTAAATAAGAAAAAGACCATGAGTGAAAATTATGGTGAGTTAATAAAAATTAATTTATTTTATTACCTATATCACAAACAAGAGCTCCAGGTTCAAGTTCTTCGAGAAATTTATAAACTTTCGGCCAATGACGACTTTGGGCGGTTTTTTCAGCACATTGCTCATAAACTTCATGAACATAAACTTGTTCTAATGCTATTGATCTAGCCGTTTGTTCTCCTTCGCTTTCAGACATTACTGTCAACTAAGAAATTTTGTATCTTCCACCGATGTGGCAAAAGTACTGAAATTATTTTCAAATATCAAGATAAGTGTACAAAAAATCATTTAAAAAATAACAAAAAAAAATATATATATATATATATTTTTCTATCTGTTAAAACACTGATTTGATTAAAAACGGCTTAGGATTTAATTGTTCGGAAGACATCCGCAATAAAATAATTCTTGCAAAACTCGTAAAATTCGTTTCTCCAAACGAATTTTTTCAGTTCTCGAAAGTTTTTTTTTCTGTTCAATTTTTTCATCCCGACATTCTCTCAAATGTTTTACATTACATGCTTGACACCACCGCAAAAATTCATCCGAGTCTTCATCACGAACAAAAGTTATTATTGCCCAAAGCGTATATATGTCTCTCAAATTTTTTTTCCGTGCTTGAAAATACACTTGACACACGTCTAAGAAGAAAATAAGATCTAAAACTTTTTTACTATCCATTATATTTATTGTAACTGAATGTATCCACTTTAAATCTAAATTTCAATGCATTTTTTGTTTAAAAAAATTTTTTCTCAACTTCGTGCAGCATTCGTCGTCAAATTAATTAAAATAAAATCACAAAAATGTGAAGAAAACGATAAATGTATTTATAGTGAAAAAAAAGGTCGCTATCAACTCTCCTGTAAATATAAGAACGGTCAATTGAGTTTTCTTCTTTTCATAATGAAAAGCTACCCATCAAAGATCCCTACGTACTTGTGCATCTCATTTGCAGCGTGGAGACCACCCTCGCCTGTAGTGACATTAGCGGTACATTTAATTGTTCATTTCATTGTCAGCAAATCCGCGACTGCGCGATGAATTTATTCAATATATTTCTTCACATGCATAAATAGGTTAATATTTATGTTATACGATCAACTAATATATTTTCTATAAAAAAATGGTTTACTTGTTGTTTTGATTAAATAAGTTTATAGGTTGATATGAAGAGTAGTCAAATTGTAGTAAGCAAAGATGAAGCTGATGTTTATATCAACGATGACAACCATAATATTTGAATCAGACCGGGAAAAAAATTTTTCCATAAAATTTCAGTTTTGAAAATTGATAAAATTTATCATGGCCTGATTAAATTTTATAGAATTTCATAGATTACATAAAATTCTATGAAATTTCAAGAAAGTATTGCACCTGTTTATGAAATTTTTTCGAAAATTTCTCTTGAATGAATTAAGAAGCTAATTTGACTGAAGCTTGTGGCATTTGGTAAATTTTTAGGTAATTTTTTACACGGAAAAAAAAATTTCTTGACCGAAGAACAAAATTCTTGGCTCAAGAAAATTTTCAGGTACCTATGGAAGACCAAAATTATGTTGGCCGAAGTAAAAATTTTTCTTGAAATTCTATTCTTGGTGGAAGTAATTTTTTCTTAATTCAAATTATCATAAATACTTAATACAATAAATTTTTATATTTGATCAAGATTTTTAGATACTTTAGGGAAGCAGCGCCACTTAGTTCAGCTGAGAAAAAAATTTTCTCACCTTGAAAAAATTTTTCTCTTGAATATTTGATACCCATTTTATATTATTTTAGCGTGCAATTATACATGTTGAATGAAAAAAATTGATTTAATATTATTTGATCTTCTCATTTGACATGTTAATCAATAAAAATATTAATGAAAATTTATTTTTATCGAAATATTTAATTTTTTGGAGCTAGAGAGAAATTTTCTCAAGACAAGAAAATTTACTTCTATCAAGAACTAAATTTTTTGGAGCAAGAGGCTGAATTTTCGCAAAACAAGATTTTCTTGAGTTAAATAAATTTTCTTGGATCAAGATACGTATTTTTTAAAGCAAGAGAATTAATTTTGTTGGAATAAGTGAATTTTCTTGTGTTAAAAAAAATTTTTTTTTCGCTCAGGAAAGTAATTTATTTATTTATTTATTTATTTATTTAATTTAATTACAAACCCAACAGCCATTCGGCCAATGACAGGGTTACTTAAATCATGTACATCGTTTAAATTTTATAATAATATAACATAGATACTAATTGCAATTATCATTAATGGCGCTTAAATCCAAATAATTAACATTTATTCGATTATTTAATTTTTTAAGAAAAATAAAGAGAAAAACATAAGTAAAAAAAAAAACAAAATCAAGAGAACTAATATCAGAA
>JZSA01003419.1:0-12449 GCA_000956155.1 Cotesia vestalis | reverse complement strand
AATTTTTTTTTTTTTTTTTTTTAATTGTTCGTTTTTTTATGTACTTTTCAAAAAAAAAATATCAAAAAAAGATAAAATAGAAATTTGATCCAAAAATATAAGAGCCAAAATTTTTTTCAACTTTCGAAGGCAAAAAAGCTATTGCAATATTAATTTTTTGATATTTTCGATATGACCACCATAAATCCGCCGTAAAAACAAGCAGAATAAAAAAAATTAAAAAATGTTAATTTTTCTCCTAGATATGGCCAAAAATACGTTTGACCCCACTTGTAAATAATTACCAATATTTATTGAGAATATAAATCTGATTTTTCAACATTAATTAGTAGGATATTTTTAAGACTATTTAAGCAATAAGAAGAAATATAAAAAATATATTTCTATAGAAAAAACGTTCCTAAATCAAAATTGCAAAATTGTTTTTAATCTACTTGAAGAAATTAGTTTTATTAACTAATTAAATGGAACTTTGTCATCACGATACGTTAAAGCTACTGATTACAATCATTAATTGAATTTGCTTAAAAGCTATTGTTAGTTGAAGGACTTAAAAATTAAAAATTTCTTTGTTTTTCTCCAATAATCATAGTGTACTTGTTCTTTTGTTCTAGAAAGCATGTCAGATCACTGTTCATGAGGATATACGCGGTTAAATGAAAGCGTTAGTGACGTGATATTTCCCAATACATAAATACATTTAGTATTGACTGATGACTGCATTTATTTTTTATATCATGTATATATAACACTTTTGTTTGTTATTTATGATGACGGGTGTGTATACCTCTCATAAATTTTGAACAAAGAAATCAACTGAGATGTGATTTATTTTATAAAAATCTGATCTAAAAGGTCAAATTGATTTTGTAAATCTCATAAAAAATTATTAAGAAAATGACCTTTCGAAATGATTTTTTTTTCATATTTTGATTAATTTCAAGATTAATTAGCTTTTTACTTCACAATCGTTGACAAAAAAATTTTCAAAAATGTGTTTTGTCAACATAAGTTTCGAATTCCTGTCTCAAAAATTTCATATAGTATTTTTTAATCAACTATGAACAGTACAATATTTGATCATTCTGCACCATTATACAGATTAACTTCGGTGTGTAATCATGTGGTTATCAGCAGTAAAAAAGTCCTCAACTGATTCGGATTTAACCAACTCCAATCGACCAATGTCTTAGCCTCTAAGATCTTTTACACTAAAAGAAAAAATTTCTCGTGAAAAAATGGGCACTGGTGTGAAAAAAAATTAATTTGTTTAAAAATTTAAATAATTTTATTTCTTAGCTTAAGAAATCAAAATTTTTCTCTTAGTAACTTTTTTGTTGAAAAATCCAAAAGTATTCATTCCCAAATCTAGAAAACTTTTTTTAACTTTCCGCTAAGAAAGTCGAGTTTTCATCGGATCTCCACATTTTGAGGTTCCACACAGAAAAAAAAATTTCTTGAACCGAGAAAATTATAAGGAAGACCGAAGTTATTTTGGAGGGAGAAGAAATTTTCGTAGCTTAAAAAAATTTAACTTCGTTCAACAAATTTTAACTTCTTCCAAGAAATTTTCAGTCTTCCTTAAGATTCTTAAGATTTTCTTGATTTAAGAAAATTTACGCTTGACTCAAGACTTTTTTTCTTTCTGTGCAGAAGCCATTCTGACTATTCCCGCCGAAATGTGTGGCTTGTGTGTGTATAAATAAATTTCTCTCCGCCGGTTTCTCAAAAATTAATCAACTGATTGAATTCTACGACACGTCATTCGAAAGGGTTTAACAATACTTAGATCTGATTAGATTTGAGAGTTAATCCATCGAGCCATTCCGAAGAAATTAAAAAAAAAAACCAAAAAAAAAATTTGAATTTTTATGTTTTTTAAAAATAACTTTAAAGCATGCGAAAAAGTCATAATAAAACCATGTACACATTTTTTGTGCTTGAAAAACTGCGTCGAATGCTTTTTTGAAATTGAAAATTGAACGACGCATTCAAAAGTTATAGTTGTTTTGAGCTCGAAGAACTCAAAATGTGTAAAAGGGTGTTTTGAACCTGAAAAGCTCAGATATTAACCAAAAAACACATTTTAAGGTGCTTCAAATTTAAACTTAGCGGGAAGTTCTAGGGTTGACCACTCGTTCAACCGATTTCCATATTTTTTAAGAAGAAATTTACTGTGAGAAAATTTTTCATTTCTTCAGCTGAAAAATAAAGTTGTTGAAAATTTCTAACAAATTAATTTCTCATTACAACACTAAGCACTGAATCATTTAAAACCTTAGATTTTAACTTCCTTTTTAAATTTTGAGATAGAAGACAAACAGTGAGTGTGAAAAATATTTGTTATCCTGAATATAAATCTATTTAATCTATCAAATTTTATTTAGATATCAAAATTTTATAATTCATCATCTGCAACGCATAAATTGTTAGTTCTAAATTCTTAATTAAAAAAAAATACCTGAACTTACTTACTTTATAAAATATGTACTTTTGCCTTTCGACCTTCGCCTTGGCATTGAAATTAAATAAATAAATGAAAAATAAACAAAGTACTGTAGAAAATTAAGACTTTGATAGTATTAGTGAGTTAATGTAATGTTTTGTTGTAAATTTAAATTTTAAAACTAAACATAAACTTAAAGTCTAAACATAATACATTATAAGTCTGTTGTATTGCTATTTAATATCAGATTTAAATCAACACACTTGTACATAGTTGTCACTCAATAATATTAAGTGACCCTATGAACTGGTGCAAGCTTTTGGGTCTTTGCATGAAAATTAAATATAAAAAAAAATTATGCAAATCTTAACGTTAATATAAAAGTAAAAATTCTTATTTACAACTATTGATGAAGAATAACTGGTCAAGAGTATTGTCTGTTTGAAGATGGTTGAAAAAAAAACTGTAACTATATATCCAGGGTACACCGAAAAAAGAATTAACTTGAATCAAGTAAATAATTTTGAAGAATTTCATCTTTTTGATTTGAGTAGAAAAATTCTTAAACTAAGAAATTTTTATTGGTTTAAATAAATTTTACTTTATTCAAGAATTTTTCGTCTTGATCCAAGACAATGAAACTCTTCAAAATTATTTTCTTGGCTTAAGAATTTTTCTTTTGATTCAAATTAATTTTTTTTTCTGTGTACTAATTATTTTATTTCTGTACTATATATCTGACAAACTCTTAGTTATAATATGTTATTTCGATAACACTTGCATAGAAACTTTCAGTTACTAACTAGTTGAAACATGGCAGTTGCATCATCTGCGGGAACGAACTATAATAGCAGTCTTGTTTCTGTCCATTAAATCAAGTTAGAATAATTGTAACTGTGTTAAAATTGTTTTGGTTTACTGTAAGCCTCAAAATAATTCATTAAGTTGATAGTTAAAGAATGCGCCATCGGTTTTAGAAATTATTCACGTCATGCAACAGAGTTTTTTTTTTTAAACTAAAAAAAAAATAAAGTTTAACATCAAGAAAAATAATTCTTGAAACAAAAATAACTTTCTTTGTGCAAGAGATATTAATCTCGATTAATATAGAAAAATAGAATTTGATTTTTGCCATTGAGCACAATTATTTCGATACTTGGTCACCTAACATCCTATCAATTGCAAATTAGATGTATAAATTTAGTTAGTTTACAATTTTAAATAATATTTAGGCATTTTTCAAATCATCTTTTAATTTTTTTATTTTCTAATTTTTCGTATTTGATCATACTGTTCAAACCTGATTGCATTAATGAAAAGAATAAGAATCTTTTGGTTAGCGTACAGTATGGCCTTGTGATAATTATATATTTACATAAAAATAACTTCTCTAATTATAAATGTATATATTCACTAGAGTGTGCCATAATGTTTGGGGATTTCCGCTGAAATTTCAAAATTTGGCCGGAAGTATCCAAACAAAGCTCCTGTTAAAAAATTCTCTGAAAATTAAATAAATCTCTTACGCTCAAAATATGTCAGGAAATGCCCAAACACAACTTTTATTAAAAGCGGAACTCAAAATTCGAATTTTAAGAGGTTCATTACGGATGTTATATTTTGGCATACTCTAATATACACAGAAAAAAAAAAATTTCTTGATCTAAGAAAATTATAAGAAAGATCGAAATTATTTTGGAGCAAGAAGAAATTTTCTTGGTTTAAAAAAATTTAACTTCGTAACTTCATTCAAGAAATTTTAACTTTATTCAAAAAATTTTCAGTCTTCCTTAAGATTTTCATGATTTAAGAAAATTTACGCTTGACTCAAGACTTTTTTCTTTCTGTGTACAAGATTAATATTTTATTTTCATCTAAATCGCAAAAAATACGGTAAAAATCAAGTATTTATGATCATTTGAATTAAGAACAAATTACTTCCACCAAAAACAGAATTTCAAGAGAAATTTTTACTTCGGCCAACACAACTTTGGTCTTCCTTCAGCATCCGAAAATTTTCTTGAGCCAAGTATTTTGTTCTCCAGTCAAGAAATTTTTCTTCCTGTGTAAGACACATCTTTTGAGATCGTTCAATTTTTTACAAAAATTAATACTTCAAAATTTGATCGTCAAAAAATAATTTTTCACAGGTTATTCCAATGGAAATTTTCAATTTGGACTTCTAAATATCAATGATAAAGCCTGATTATAATTTTAATTCTGCATAGTTGAACCATATATGATAGGATCTGATTTTTACACTGAAAAAAAAAAAAATTAACTTGATTCAAGAGAAAAATTCTTGAACTAAGAAAATAATTTTGAAGAGTTTCATTGTCTTGAATCAAGACGAAAAATTCTTGAATTATTTTACTCAAAGTAGAAGAATTTTTTTACTCAAATCAAGAAGATAAAATTCTTTAAAATTATTTACTTGATTCAAATAAATTTTTTTTTCTGTGTATTAAATATTGGGGATATTTTTCAAAAACATCAATAAAGTGAAAAAGTCCAAAAACGGAAAGCTTAATCTAAAAATCGTTAAATATCAAAGCAATATAGTATTTTAAACGTATATAATTATTTTATCGAAACAAAAAAAAAATTCATAAAAATGTGTACGAGACCGACGCTTAAATAAAAATAATTCCGTCAACAATGGTTGAAAAAAAAAAATAGATACATTCAGCTAAACACTAGTATTTATAAGTTATTAAAGAAATCCATATTGTTTCAGAAACTAGCAATATGTCCGTGTGAGGGAGTTAACCATGAATGAAAACCTTATATCGATTTACCCCATTGTCCTACTTATACTTCTCCCAAAAAGTAAATTTACGCTAGAGTTTGAGATTAATATCGTGATTAACTATAATTACGAATCCCGTCAAAATTAGTTGCGAAAAATTTTTAATTTGCCGCACTAATAATTATTATTTATGAGAACAAAAATTTAAAAGTAAATATACGTAAATCAAGAAATTGAGCAAAGCTTGAAGAGTTTTCAATCAAGGTATTGAAATGGTTTATAAAGTGTAAATTTCATAAATTTCAAATTGTATTAAAATGTAATTTAAAATAAAAAATTTTAATTTTTACTTTTGACATTATACTACAGCATGAATGAGTTTACAATAACAATATCCTTGAATTGTTGAAAACTATGTCGATTGGTCAAGTCATTGATTTACGGTATTGCGGCTTAAAGTTATTTTCTTCTTGACTGCACTTACTAAATAAAAAATTGAGGTGTGATAATTTGTAATTAATATTTAAACTCACCGTGGTCATAAATGTATGTTTAATCTCATTTTTTGAATTCTATATTATTGAAACTGGCAAATAAAATCACTTGAGTGAGAGTTCAACATTAGGATTGTTAAATAACTACAACTAAAGTTAAAAATTATTGTTGAAAATAAATTGAAGTACAACACACTAAATTATAATCATAATATTATGTTATTATTAGTTAAACTACGGAATATTATTGAAAAAATAAATATTTCCGTATTATAAAAAATCTTTTACCACAAAGAAACAGCCATGTTACTACTGCTTGTAAAGCTTTCCTCACACATTCCAGGTTTGGGGGTTGGAGGGGCTTGATAAGGGGTTGATGGGCTAAGCTTTAACCGTACTGAAACGTAAGAGGAAATGATGACGAAACAACCACCCTAGTGACATCTGTGTGCAGTATTATTTTATCGCTATTTGTTTATATAATTGTTAAAGCATTAATTAACTTATTCGCCGTTCAATATAAACTTGTATTGCCATTAAACTTCTTACATTTAATATTTAGTTTATCAATAAAAGAGAGGTATTTAAGATAGATTCACTCAATTTCTGTTTTTAGGTCCGCAAAAACTGAAACATTAATAAAATAAATATATGAAATATAAATTAAACTTTCCATTAAATATTATTAAAAAATTTTTATTGCTCATAAATTTTTTTTGATTATTGTTAAAATGAGAAACTCATAATTTCTTTATTTTTGTAAGATCAAATCAGAATTTCTTCATGATAAAAATTTTGTTATTTGTTTCTTAATTTTTATAATTGAAAAACATTTTTGAATTAAAATTGGATGAAAGTTCGGATCGTTTTGTAGATTTTTTCCTTCAAATTATTAATTTTCTTTAAATCAATTATTATCAAATTTCCTTAAATTTTAGATGTGTAGCAAGGTGATTGTTTATAAAGATTTTTTTTATTTATTTTGTTTTGGATAGTAAGTTATATAATTAAAAAAAAAATTTTTTTTTCCAATTATTTATCCTTAGATATAAAATACAAAAGAAATATTGAAAACCACTACACTTATTTGGATAAAATGATTCCAATTCAAAAACGTTTTTTGATCATAAAAAAAAAAAAAAAATTACTAAATAAATAACACAATCTTTATCATGAAGAAATCCTGATTTGATCATACAAAAATAAAGAAATTGTGAGTTTCTCATTTTAGCAATAATAAAAAAAAAACCTTATGAGCAATGAAAATTTTTTATTAATATTTCATAGAAAGTTTAATTTTTATTTCATATATTTTATTAATGTTTCAGTCTTTGCGGATCTAGAAACATAAATTGAGTAAGTATATCTTAAATACCTCAAAATATGAATTTCATTCTTAAATTCATTCTGAATTAGAAATTTTTTTGCACGAGTTGTAAATCTCTATATGCTGAAAGACCACTAAACACTCGCGCAAAACTTATACCTCTATCCGTGTAAAAAAGTTGCAGGAGATCCGCCGAATATCATGTGGAAGTCATATTTTGACACAAATATGAATTTTAAATGAATTCCGGATACATTCCTGATGAATATACAAATATAGTATAGAAATATAGTTCTAATGATAAATTATATGAAAAATTTTATTAGAAAATCATTCAATTTCAGACGTATTTACAGGTTTTATTACAAAAAATGTTTCAGGTTCCTCTTCAGTATCATTTCTTAAAACAAAACATACAGTAATTAAATTATTAGTTTCTGCTATTGTTGATCGATTTGATGAATCGACACACAAATTCATTAAATTTTAGATTTCACAATACGGAAACATAGAACGGATTGATTGACATGGTCTTATTATTGCATAAAAGCTCACAATTTATAACACAGTTGTCGTTATAATCATAGAAACATATTTTTATAAATTTTATAATTACAACTTAAGAAAATTGAGGATAAATTTTATATATAAAATATTCTTAAGTTTTTATTAAAATTTTGAAGCAGAATCGAAAAATCTACAAGCGTGCTAATTTTTATCTACAAATCAATTTCAAATTTGAATTGATCTCAAAATTAATTCATATTTGTGTCAAAATATGATTTCCACATGATATTCAGCGAATCACCTCCGGAATTACGCAACTGCTTTACACGGAAAATTAATAAATCTATTAGCGCAAAAAAATCTCTTTATGTAGCAATTGAATGTTACAATTTACTTCCTAATGAAATGAAACTGTTAAATTGCTCTATGTCAATATTACGTAAAAAATTTGAGACCTGGTTAAAATCTAAAAATGTTTAGGATTATAAACAATTGAGAAACCTAAATCATAAAAATTATTAAAATTAGTTAAAACAATGTGCGTATTACTTACTACTTTATACTTAAATAATCGATTATCATATATTAATATGATGTAATTATGTCTCACTATTATATGTATTCCTTCTGGTTCTATGTACATATGTGTGGTAATGCGTGTTTTCATCCCCCAACAAAATATCCTACAGACAATATGTTTACTTCATGAAATTGATTAACAGATTGAGTTGTAATTATTGTAATTCCGGTTTACCGTTTTTGATATATTTTTATAATAATAATTAATGTTTGTAGGAAATTTTGTCGGGGGATGAAAACGCGCGAAACCCAGGTGTGTACCACCTCTATAGAATCTCTACCAAAAGTAAAATGATAAATAAATAATACTAGCAACCTTGCAGTCACTATGTGACTGCCGTGACTTGTAAACTATAAATAAATAAAATTTTGCTTGATTAAATAATTACTTCTGTTAAATTGCACTGTACTTTCTTAACTATTGACGTTTTTATAGATATAAGCTCATCTCGATGTTACACTCATCAAGAGCTTTCATTTGAGTACCAACATGCATTTTGATATATTTTTCATATATTCATATATAAATATATAAAATATATGAAAAATTGATGTAGGTACTCAAATGAAAGGTCTTGATGAGTGTAATGTCAGGGTGAGCTTATATCCTTAAAAATGTCGACAGTTTACAAGATACAAGGTCACTTCTTAATTATGTATCTAGAGATAGAGCATTTTCGAATGCAGCCTAAATACTTATCATAATAAATTGACTATCGGTGAGAATGATATAAAATCTTGAAAATCCAGGTCAAGATCTTTACAACGATACTAAATTTAACCATAAAACCCCATTTTATCACATAAATATACTGGCTACAAAAATTTCCTTATTTTCTTAATAATTTAGATTATACAAGTATTTTAATCAATTTAATTTAATAATTTTTATCAAGAATTTGAACCATAAAAATTTTAAAACCACAAAATTATCATAAATATCGTCCCATAAAATATCAATTAATAATTTAACTTCCATAATTATCGATATAAATCAATTATTGACAGTACCAATAAGCCATATAATTGAATAACAATTCAATAATTATTTTCAACGTACGTTGCTTGACGATCGTTATACTATATCGTCTCCCCTTATCCCTAATGTGTAATCAGGGCAATTAATCGTCGGCTGTCTTCACACGTTGGTGGGTCCACCTTGCGGTTAATAATTATAATGTTAAGTATTTATAAGTATATATGTGTGTGTACATACTTACATTAGTTTTTATTTATTACTAGACCAAGAACTCGAGATAAAAAGCTTATATACTCTCTATAGAGAGTCCGAGTTCCCCTTTTGAATTAATTAACACAAGATAATTTGCCGGTGTCTCCTCATCATCATAGATCTTTTCACTTCTCGTGTGTTACATATGCATAATTTATTTATGTATTTATATATTTTAATACAAGTGGGGATAAAAGGGATAGCCACGTGCCCTCATATCTCGGATCGGAGGTGAACCACCGGAATATCACATACTTAATGACCGTAACGACCAAGTCTTATTTTATTAATTCATTCAAACGATTTTTTAATTTTTACTTTTACTTTTGTTTTACATATTTCGGTTTTTATCGTTTAAATTTATGATTATTATTTAAAATTAGATTCTAAAATAATTAATTAATTTTTTTACTCCTTTAAAAAATTAAAAAAAATTTATTTCATTAATTTTGACTCAATAAAGAAAAAATCAAAATTTTCTAAATTCTATTTAAATAACAGAAAAAAAATTTTTTCATTTGAAAATTTATATCTCGTTATACAAGCAATTAACAGCTAGTTTAATTAAAATTATTTGTAGAAAATTTAACGCTCTACAAAAAAGGTCTCTTATAATTTTTCGATAAATTAATTATTTCAACAGTTATTCAAGGTTAAAATTAAAGATATCAAAAATTGTCAATTTTTCTTTCGAAGAAAATTTTATCTTTAAAAAATTAAAAATAAAAAGGAATCATAAATTGAATTAAAAACAAAATTCTCGAGTATTCTTTAATAGTCGAATAAAACAAAATGTTTTCTACGAATAAATAAAAGCAAAAAAATAAAAGGCGCGTTACAAAGCCACAAAGTTGAAATTAGCTGCATTACACTGAAATAAAGTTTGAGTTAAAAAAAAAAAAAGCTGCGTAAGATGAATTATAGAATATACAATATATGTTGCGCTGCGTTTAAGTTCGGAACGCAGTGGCATTTCGAGAACGTGGAGTCGTTTGAGTTAATGGTGTTTATGGGAGTATTTTCTCTGTCGGTATTATATACTTATTTTATTTTACACCATAGATACTTATTTAAAGTACCGTCGGGTAGAATACTGTGCATTGTGCAGGGTAGGTGAAGAGTTTTATTTCAATGTAAAGTTAAACGATGCCGTTGCCGAAGCATGCCTAATAGCTCCTAAATTGATTTTAGCTCTTTTCCCTTTCTCCGCCGCGAATAATTGAGTCACGGGGGGCGCCATACAATTTACGGTAACTCGATATACGAATCAATACATTCAATTTTATACGCTTCATATTTTTATTGTTGAGTGCATATTTATAGCCATCAATCAATAGCGCGACGCGAGAAATGGAGTAAAAAACTCGTAAAAATTATTTTACTTTCACTGGACGTAAATTAATGTCATCATTGCCTTGAAAATTGTTTTTTTTACTTAAAAAAAAAAATTAGGATATTTTTCTAAATTAAAAAAAAATATTCAGACTTTTTTTTTGATTTTATTGAACTTTAAAAATTATTTCAAACAAATTTTTATTTAATTTTTTTAACTGATAAAATGACCTTGTATCTCGTGAACTATTGACATTTTTAAATATATAAGCTCATCCCGATGTTACTCTCATCAAGAGCTTTCATTTGAGTACCAACATGCATTTTTATATATTTTTTATACATACATATATATAACATATTTATAAATATATGAAAAATTGATGTGGGTACTTAAATGAAAGGTCTTGATGAGTGTAAAAAAAAAAAAAAAAAAAAAAAATAAATAAATAAATTGAATTGAAGCTCACTTTGTAAATTCTACGTCCTTGAATGCCAAGAGGATCTTGATCGACAGCAATTATTTTTTTATTCTGTAATATAGCCTTGTATTCCGGTCGAATAGTTCTCAAGTCAACAGACATCAACAGTGGAGCGGCTAAAATAGCCCACAATGCCATTTGGGTTTTACTTTGTTCATAACTAAGTCCAAAGTTGCCGACAATTAACATGTCGGGATCATTCCAGTGACCTGGGCCAGCATGAGATATTATATCATCTTGGTTATCACCATAGTAGTCAATTATTGATTCTAAACTTGCCCATGAATCTTGGATGTCGTTATAATTTCTCCAAAGGTTACAGTGTGAAATGATAGATGAGAAATTAGGCTGCATGTACATATAAATGTAAATATTATAGCACAAAAAAAAATAAATATATGAAGATATATTAAGGTAGTTGTCATGGTACAATATTGTCAAAAAATTAAAGATTATACACGCCGCAAAAGTATGTAAGCTTGTAGCTAAGTACTCCATCATTTTTACACAAAACTGTACCCGTGGAGACGCAACCCATACAATTCTGTCCGACTCCGTAGATATATACTTTTTCATAAATTGTTGACGTTTAATCCGTTATTTATAAATAATTAGACGGTCAAAAATTTTTATTTAAACTCACAAAAAATACATTAAAAGACTGTCAGTTTTTTAAAAGTTTCTAACAGTTAATTTTTTCTTTTTTTAACTAAGAAACTGGTATAGAACTGCAGAGAGCTTATGCAATCAATGTTAAATATCCAATTTTTAATTGAATTCATAGCGGGTTATAGGTGGTCAATCGACTTTAAATTTTTAGGGTAATTATATAGCGTTACAGATGCCATAAAGGCGTATCAAAAAATTTTTTTCGGGAATCGACGTAGTTATGCCTAAAATGGAGAGAAATGCAAAAAAAAATTTGGTATGCCCTTATGGCACCCAGGGTACCTATCGGGAGCCATAAAGGCGTACCAAAAAATTTTTTTTCGGGAAACAACGTATTTTTACTTTAAATGCATAGAAATGATGAAAAAATTTTTAAATTAAATAAAGAAATTATCACAAATTTCAAATTTCAAAAAATTGTGATCAAAGTTAGTTTCAAATTTGAAAAAAAAAATTTTTTCATCATTTCTATACATTTAAAGTAAAAATACATTGTTACCCAAAAAAAAATTTTTTTGTACGCTCTTATGGCCCCCAGCAGGTACCCCGGGTGGCATAAGGGCGTACCTAAAAATTTTTAATTTAAGAAAAATTATTTTCGTCATTTCTATGCATTTAAAGTAAAAATACGTT
>JZSA01003418.1:0-15941 GCA_000956155.1 Cotesia vestalis | reverse complement strand
ATTATCCAAAAACCAGTTCAATTCATAGTCTTTTTGTATCACATCACCGTAGATTTGTCAAAAATTTTTCAAAATTAAATTTTTTTTGTGTTTAATTCATTTATTTGTTTTTCTTACATTTCACATGTTAAAATTGTAAAATAAAAATTTAAAGTTAGTGTTTTGATTTCTAGAAATTGCTTATAGTTTTTTTTTTATATCCTTTGAAAGTATAATTTGAAGAATTCTGTACGAAATTCACAACCTCATAATTTTACTTTTGATTCTTTAAAAATTTTTAAGAATTAATTGCATTTAATATTTAACGAACTAACCAAAATTTCTAAGTTTAAAAAACTTCTAAAGTTCTCTTCTTTAAAAGATAAAACATCTTAAGCAACCCATAAAAATCAAAACAACGTAATGACACTGAAATTAACAGACATCTGTCAATTTTTTGGGATTTTATAACTACTAAATTGTTGTAAAAAAAATTTCACATCTAGAAATTTAAAAGGATCACAATTGCAAATTTTTTAAAAATGTTTGTTTTTTTTTAATAGATTTGTAATAAAATAAAAATAGAAAAAATTATCAGATATCTGCTGATTTCAGTATCATACAATAATTCTCAAAATATTCATAGTTTCAACATAGTTAATCATTGCATAACGAAAAAAATGATTAAAAATACAAAACTCTATTTTTAATAATTGTGAAAATTTTTTCAAATCTTTCGCGACCTCTAATAATTTTTAATCGAGCTATTTTTTGTGTTACATCAAAAAATTATTCTATAACTTGACTTCATTTTAATTCTAACTTTTGAATTATCTTCATTGATAGTAAAATAATTAATAAATACGATAAAATTTTACTCACTTTAATTCCAGCATAAATTTGATAAACCGGCCAGCTGCAAGAGTAAATCATAGGCCTTCCTGTTTGATTTAAATGAACTCCAAACTCTGGATAACCTGGCATCATAATATTCTTTATTATCATCTAGTTAAAAATATTTTTTATTTTCAAAATTAACATAATCAATAATTATTATGGTTACCTTGATCCATGTCAGAGGGATCTGCATAACATCCATCAAGTTTTACATAGTCAACATTCCAAGAAGCAAAAGATGCAGCGTCATTTTTCATGTAACCCAAAATTCCTGGATAACCCGCACAAGTATAATTTCCATAGTCGCCATAAATTCCAAACTTCAATCCTTTCATGTGAATCTAAACAGACATGGAATTCATTAGTATTTCAAAAAAATTTTCTTGAGCGTAAGCTTTTACACTGATAGAAAAACTTTCTTGGTTTAAAATAAATAATTTTGAAAACGATTAGTTGTATTGCCTAAAAATTTCTTGTCTTAAATCTTACATTCTTGACTTAAGAGACCTGTATTTTCGGTCGGTAACTACCTTCAAGAATATCGCGTTCCAGATGCTATAAGGGTGTATACCGGCAAAAGGTCCCAGGGAAAAGCCATAAGGGCGTTTAAAATTTTTTTTTCTGGAATCTGCGTATTTTTTTCCAAAATGTGCAGAAATGCAAAAAAAAAAATTTTATACGCCCTTATGGCTTTCGAGACCCACCTCGGATGCCATAAGGGCGTATAATAAAAATTCTATTATTTTTTCCAAGTCCAAAAAAATTTTTAGTTTGAAGAAAAATTTTTTTTTGCATTTTTGCTCATTTCATGAAAAAATAAGTCGGTTTCCAAATAAAAATTTTTTTACACGCCTTTATGGCTTCCGGGACCCATCTCGGATGCCATAAGGGCGTATAACAAAAATTTTTTTCGAGAATCAATGTATTTTTGTATGAAACGTGAAGAAATGAAAAAAAAAAAATTTTCTCCAAACTTAAAATTTTTTTTGGACTTAGAAAAAAAATATGATTTTTATTATACGCCCTTATGGTTCCCGGGTGCCATAAGGGCGTATAATTTTTATACACCCTTATGGCATCAGCAACGCGATATATTATCTTTAATGGATATAATCAAACTTTTCACCCTTTAGATCTATAGATCAATTTTTAAAAAATTCAATTAAAATTGTTTTTGTGTGATTTGCAGTGCTTTGAATCTAAACTAAATCTGAAACATCTTAAAATTTCTTGCTTACTGTTAGCTGATTACATTTCTTAAATTTTTAATTGTTTTCACTGTTCTATTAGCCATAATTCAAATATTGTTAAATTATCCATGTAGATCTGTTTATACTCTTACATGTACTTTATACTCTTCTATTTTTGTGTTTTTGCCATTCGGCCATTGCCTTGGCATTCAAATTAAATAAATTGCGTGCCTAGTGCAAAAAGGGTGTATAGTTACATGTTAGGGATTTATGCTAAAAGGGCGCATAAAAAAATTTTTTTTTGTCATTTTGCTTAAAATCACTAAAAACACAAAGATCTGTAAAAAAAAAAAAATTCAAGCATCTTAAAGCTAAAAGGGCGTAACTCAAGACATACGCCCTTTTAGCTTTTAGAAAAGTAATGCTTTAAGCTAGAAGAGCGCTTAAAAAAAAAATTCAAGTTTTTATAAAAAATTTTGATAAATAGCTTCACAAGACATGAAATAAAAAAAATTTTTTAAACAAAAAAATATTTCTTATTCAACAATATTAAAAAAATAATAATTTTAAACAAGCAATAGATAAATAAATTAATCGAAAACTAATGGGATCAAAATAATTTTCAAATAAAAATAAATTAATACAATCACGCATATTTTGTAATTGATGAAAAAAATATTTTTAATTGTAATTTTAAAAGTGTATGTATAGTTAGAATACGCCTCTCTCATTTTACCATTTTTTTTTTAATTTTTAGGCTAAAAATAAGCACACTGAAAAAAAATTAACTTGAGTCAAGTAAATAATTTTGAAGAATTTCATTTTTTTGATTTGAGTAGAAAAATTCTTAAACCAAGAAATTTTTATTGGTTTAAATTAATTTTACTTCATTCAAGAATTTTTCGTCTTGATCCAAGACAATGAAACTCTTCAAAATTATTTTCTTGGTTGAAGAATTTTTCTCTTGATTCAGATTAATTTTTTTCTGTGTATTTTAATAAATTTTTTCGAAAAAAATTTATAGGCTCTTTTAGCTTTAGGGCATACAATTTTTAAATTTCTAAAGTTAAAAAGACGCATAATTAGAGACATACGCCCTTTGAGATTCAGGAAATCAATGCTTTCTTTTTAGGCGAAGAATATGTCTACCAGTCGATTGGTGATAACAAAAAAAAATTATGCGCCCTTTTAACTTTCCAAAGCTAAAAAGACGTATACTTTGCCATGCGCCCTTTTACCTCTTCGCACGCGAAATAAATAAAATAATGATAATAAGTAGTAGAAATTTGAGAACTCTGATTAAGAAATCTAATTTGATATTATTAAGAACAATTTAAAATGGTTTGAGTTGACAAATATATAGATAGACACTTTGCATGGATTGAATCATTTCAAATTAGATTTCTTCTCACTAGGAAATTTTCTATTCTAACGGTATTCTTGATACAAGCCGATAACATCTTGAACTAATTGTAATCCAAAACAATACATTCTTGAACAAAATATTTGTGCACTTTCTTTGAAAACAATAAAGTACATTGTTAGAATAAAATTTTTAGTGAACTTTCTGCTTATCTAAGACAATTTTAATTTATTGATTCACTAGTTAATTGCTTGAACTAAAAAGCTGAATATTTTGAAACAAGAATACAATTTTGAAGAAAAAATTTTTCTACAACCAAGTAAATTTTTTTCAGTCTAGGGTGTGCTTTATTCTTCCTAAAAATGATTTCAAAAATATATAAAAATAAGTGTCAAAGATAGAATAAACGAAAAATATAAGATATAAATATTATATTACATAATCACTAAGGCTTTTTAGACCATATGGAAACCTCTTTCGATCAGGGACAACATTGCCATTACTAGCACGGTTTTTTTCCATCCAACAGTCATCAATATTTATGTATTCATATCCAACATCGGCATAACCTTCAGCAACAACTAAATCTGCCATCGTTCTGAATAGCTGATCGCTAAAAACAAAAAAAAAATTCAATTAATTTGTGTTTAATCATTTTTTGACAAACGAATTAATATTGATATCGGTCATTTTAATTATCGATTAGATATATGTAACAATTGATAAGATATTGCAATAAAACTGTTTTATTATTGTTAATATTATTTATCATATTTATGATAACAACAATTTATATCGGCGTTGTGCAACTTTTTCATAGATAAAATTATTATTTAGAACTTCAAAGTTCTAAAAACGGACAAATAAACCACTTTGATGATAAAAACAAATTTTTCTTCAATGAAGAGATTGAGCTTATTTTAAGCTTTTAAAATTAGAAAAAGAATTGTCATTTTAGGTGTATTATAGCTTCCAACGATTCTGAAGAAAAACGGTTTATTCGGTAAGGTAAAAGACCCAGTTATTGACACTGGTCTAGTCATTGACACTTGTAATTTTATTTTAATTAAAAAAAAAACAAATCAACTGTTATAAATTAATAAATATAACCCGTGTAAAAAAAATTGTCTCAAAATTGTCGTTTGTTTAAGATCTTAAACGTGACACAAACCAAGACTATTTTAAGACGTCAAAAAAAAAATTCCGAGAGCAGATTTTTTAAATTTGAATCTCGAATTTGCTATGAAAATAAGACAATATCACAGTGACAGCTCCGGAAAATTATTATAGAGAGTCTTAAAATAATCTTAAAAAATGTTAAAATAGTCTTAAAAAAGTTTAAAAAAATTTTTTCGAGACTATTTTAAGATGAGCTAACAGCGACGAAGCCCGGGAACATAAAAACGGAGCGTCTTAAAAAAGTCTTAAAATTGTCCGATAATAAGTTTTCAACAATTTCAAATTCAATTTAAAAAATGTAGCGATTAGAAAGTCGTAAAATCGTCTAAAAATTAATTTTCATCACAAATTCGAGAACCAAATTTCAAAAATCTGCTCTAAGAATTTTTTTCAGGCGTCTTAAAATAGTCTTGGTTTGTGTCACGTTTAAAATCTTAAACAAACGATGATTTTTTTTTGTACACGAGAATTTTTGAATTATAAATTTTAAGAAAATTGCTTTTTTTAGAACATTTAATTATTTAAATTAAAATAAAATTGCAAATGTAAACCAACTAGGCCAGTGTCAATAACTGGGTCTTTTACCTTAGATCAGTTTTTGAGTCTCTCACTACTTTTGAATTTGTACACGCGTAAAATATTTATAAATTCTTTAAGTTTAAAAAAAAATTTTCTATTCATGTTTTTAAGTTTTATGAGCTCAAAAATATGTTAAATGTTAATAAAGAAATTTCCAGAATAAATCATCAAGTGATTAAAATCATATGAAAAAATGTACATTTTTTATTTATCTATTATGTAGTTAAGAAAATACAGAAAATTAGTCAATAAACATGTCTGTATTATAAACCAGGTTTCTATAGTTAAATTTAGTCCCATCAGAAAGGTATTTTTGAATTTGTGCTTTTCAAGGAAAAAATATTTTTGATCTCCGTAAATCTAACTAAATGAACAATGTAGATCAAAAAAATCGAGCTAGATAAATGTAGATGTACAGAGTTACATAATTGGTAATTGATCTTATTCTAGTGATATTATATTGGAATTTTATTTAATCATTAACCAAAAATTTTTTTAATCGTAATTCATAATTCTCAACAATTACGTAGTAACTACAAACTACTAGTTTTTGATTAAGTCGACTCATTGGAGTAAGAATGACAATAAAAATTGTAAGCGGAAGTTACCAGAAATTATTATAAACTCGTTCTGCCCAGTAAACCATAAAAAATGAAGAAATACGGAACTTTAAAAGAAACAATTATGAAATGACATTGTTGAAATCTTCAATAATAAATAAAATATTTAAAAAGTAGCATGATTGATTATGATACCTAAAGCAAGTTCCCATCATTTGAATTTTAAAATCTGCGTAAATCGATCTAAGCCTACCAAGATTTCTAAATAATATCTATTCAGATCTCACTAGATGCACGTAGATTAATTTTTATCGTAATCCGATTTTTTTCACAATATTTTATGTAATAGTTTCAGTTGAAAGAAGCCTCTTTGATTGACAAAAAATTCATTTCTCCAGCTGTTTTGAAATTATCAATTTTCAAAAAACGACGCTAATCTTCTTTTTTTAAATGTCCATTTAAAACTTAGCAGAAAATCTGCCGATTGGGGCGTTACTTTTTTTTTAAAAGATTTTAAGAATAAAAAATTTTCAAAATTATATTTCAATAAAATTTTCAAGTTTTTAATATAAAAAACAAGTAACGATAAATTTTCTTGAAAATTTTTTTCTAAGAAACTGTTACTTATACTTCAACTTTTCAGCCTAGGTCGATAATAGAATAACGATATAAATTTTTTTTCGACTTTTTAAAATTTCATATTTTAATTCGCAGTACAAAAAGTTAACAATAACTTTATTTACACACAGAAAAAAAAATTTCTTGACCAAGAAAATTGTAAGGAAGACTGAAGTTATTTTGGAGGAAGAAGAAATTTTCTTGGCTTAAAAAAATTTAATTTCGTTCAAGAAATTTTCAATCTTCCTTAAAATTTTCTTGATTTAAGAAAATTTACACTTGACTCAAGACTTTCTTTCTTTTTGTGCAGGCCATCGTTATTACCGTGATTTTATGTATGAATAACTTTTGATCGAGAAGAAATACTCCATGCCTAAAAAATATCACATCTAAGTTAATGATTTTATGTTTAATTTGAAATGCTGAACTTATACTTTATAATTATTTTGAGTGATTTTATTAATATTAATGGACATAGAAAATAAAATTTAAAAAAAAAAAGAAAAAAGGCTATTTATGTGGTTTTTGCCACATCAAACAACTTTTGAAAAGTAAGAGTAAGTTCAATTCTGTGAAATTGACGTAAATGCTGATAAGATGAGCTTCAAGTTATATTTTTTACTTTTCATTTTTCAATAATACGTTAAAATTGACTGTACAAAAAGTCAAAAAAATTATTTGTTATATTAGTACGGAATTCTTTTGAGAAAAAAATAAGTTTAGATACCTAACACATCCATAGTTTATGACAACTCTCTCAACTAAAAAGGTGTGAAAATCTTTGACTTTGTAAATTACTTCGGAATAGTATAAAGTTTGTAGAATTACAATAATATATGTGAGAAAAGAATATTACTTTGAGATGAGTGATTCATTCAATATTTGATAACTTTAAACAAATATTAAATAATGTGACTACCAAGAATTACGAGTTGTGATTAAAAGATTTAGGCTCACTTTTACAATTTAATTCTTACAAAATCTATATAATGTAATATTTTTCTTTTGCACGACTCATGATGCAAAGCATCAGAGAGTGCTTTACGATCGAATAATTTTTTTCCCCTCATTTCGACAACTATTTTTATTATTATGGTCTTGTTAGTTCACGAAATCAAGATATTTTGCATACTATTGTCAAGATAATTTATTGGAGATCAATTCCATACTTTTAAAAAATTAATTAAGTGCAATAGATTCAGAAAAAACATCAAAATAGTTTAAAAAATTTTCCTGTCCGTCATGTATATATGAAACCCTGAAAACACTGTAACTTGTGAAAAACTCCATTGATTGAGTCATATTTTTTTTTTAAATTCTATAAATGCAAATGGCCATGTAACTCAGAGTCGTTTATTTGCAATTAATAAAATTTTAAAAAAATCCAAAGATTGTATGTCTATATATATTGTGTACATTAGAGTGTGCCAAAATTTAACTTCCGTGAAGAATCTTTTAAAATTGAAATTTTGAGTTCCGCTTTTAACAGGAGCTGTATTTGGGCATTTCCTGAGATATTTTGGGGTGAGACGATTTATTTGATATTGACAGAATTTTTTAACAATAGCTTTGTTTGGCCAATTCTGACCAAATGCGGAAATTTCAGCAGAAAAGGTTCTCCACGGAAGTTGAATTTTGGCACACCCTAGTGGACATTCATGCTATTTCCGCAGTTTTATAGTTTTTTTTATATTCGCTTTATTTTATTATAATTTTATAATTTTTTTTTTCCGTGGGGAAAAAAAGCGTGGGATGCATGGTGTCAATAGTTATAAATATTTTATTGACAGATATGAGTAGAGTGATTATCATTTTGATAATATCTTAAAAAGCACCCCACGCTTTTTTTAAAATAAAATAAATTTTTTTTTATTCACACTATTATTAATTTATATTTATTGAAATTTTTTACACTATTCTTAATTTAAATTCATTAAAACTTGTTTTCTATTTATTTAGTTCGGTTTTCTATAAAAAGCGTGTTTTTTAGTTTGTTTAAACTATTATTTATTTTATCAGTGTTGTGAATCATTTAGTAACAGTAATACGCTTACTAAATTTTCAAACTAGTATCGCTAATAGATCCTGAATCAGTAATGAATCAGAACTATTTTATTTTTATTTACATAGTTATAGAATATAAATAACAAGATAATTTTTTTTAGGATATATAATAGCAAGGATTGAAGTTTCTCAGTATACAATCTATTAAATTATACGTTAAAAGTTATAATGATTATGCTTTATCTAAGACATATATATTTAACCAAACACTTCTCATAAGCCAATAACATGATTGTAAATTATAAATGATTGCTCAGAATCTGTTTGAAACTCAATTTTACTCATACCTTTTAAGACTCAATTGAAAAAAATAATAAATAATTAATGTTAAGCTAACTAAAGATTTCCAATTTGATTGGAACAAGAACAATTTTCCGTTAAGGTTAAACGATTTCTGGAATAGGAGTATTTCTGCTCAATATTTCTATATATTTATCTTCTATTCTCTGTAATTTAGCACCTTAAGAGAAGGTGAGTTATGATATATTTCCTTTCATTGGCATAGCAATTGTTTTACACTTTAACAGTAATGGTAATCAAAAACTCATAATTTTTTTTATTTTTTTCGCTCAATCAAAACATTAAATTGTTTGTTGATCAACAAAAAATCTCGACAGATTTATTATATTTACTTTAAGACAATATTTTGATTTTAAAAAGTTAATCTGATTAACTATGTTAGGTGATAATTATAAGTTACTTTACTAGTCTTTAATTCAAATATTGTTACACTGATAAAATTATATAGAAGTGCAACATAAAAAAAATATATATGTGTATTAATGTTGAAAAATTTATACATCTCAATGAACCTTCATTAAAAAGCATAACGTTAGCGTGAAATTAAAAAAAAAATCGATTTTCTTTTCATATTTCGGTAGGCTATGCCTTTGAAAATAACATAATAAAATTTTAAATCGCTAGCTCAAATAGTTTTTGAGTTATAGCCATTTAAAGGGTAGCCCCTCGGCAGTTAGAATAGGATCATTTTATTTTTAAACGCGTTTTTCTCGAAACAGTATTTTTCGAATTTGCTGAAGTGATTACTCGGAGATAAATGATCCGATCACTACCAAATTTTTTTTTCATGTTCTGTATATAGTTCTCCATACGATGATCCTTCAGTTTTTTGATCTGATCAAAAATCGAATTTTGGCAGGCTAAAAACGATCGAAATTTTGGATAAAATTGATTTTTTTTCGACCTTACGTCATTGTACGGACAATATTTTCTCGTTTAACGAGAATTTTTTTTTTTTACGTTTCATCCAGGGAGATGGCCGGAATCACTCCAGCAATGAAGGACCTTTTTTAACACCGTCGGAGATCGTATGTAACTCTAAAAATATTTAATTTTTTTCTTAAAAAATTTTACTGTGTATTCTCAAAATATGTATAAATATACTCTTGAAAATTTTTAAAAATTGATACAGTAGTTTTTTTTTTATTTTCAAAAATCGCCTTTTTTTTTAAGCTGTGACACTATTTGTGCCCCGTAAATTCGAATTTTTAGTAATAAAACAAATTTTTTTATTTTATTCTCCGAAAAGTAAAACATGTGGAAAAAAATTTGTGAATATCTTAATTTTTTTTATTTTTTATGACTAAAAAAGGTAAATCACCGCTTCTATACGATTAATAAGTATTATTAAAACAAAAATTTTTTGGATTGAGAATTAGTTGGAATAAATTATTCAATTTTCTGATAAAAGAACATAAATATCTACTTTCGTTGTATAATAGATGAAGCAACTAATAGTTGTATTTGAATTAAAAAAAAATTATGTCAATAAATTTGATCAATTCTTCGGATAAGACTAATATACATTCTTAATAATTAAAATGAATATATTTTTTCATGTCAAATTTCTTTAGTAGAAGTATTTTTTTGGTAATTGTTTAATTTCAGGGTCACCTGTTGTTTTTTTTTTTTTTTTTTTTTTTTTTAAAAAATCGAAAAATTAGCATTTTAAAACATTTTTTTTAATTATTCTATTTTACGACGAATTTAGGTGAATAATCATAAAAATTTGTTAACAAAAATTCTATATCTATTGAAAAATCATTAATAAAATTTTTCTCTGTAAAAATTAACGATTGAGAAAAATAAATGTCAATTTTTTTATCATTTTTAAAAATTGAGATTTATTAAATTTTTTTTTAAATTCATTTTATTTTTGTTCGATGAATTTTTAGAAAAAAAAATATTATTTAAAAAAAAAAATTTTAACTATCGTTTTTATGTGTTAAATAATTATGGATCGTGAACCCAAGCAATTATCTTTTCTCTCAGTGTATATTTTACTGGTAAAGAATTTTCTATTATTAAAATGAACTTATAAATAGTAAAAGTTCTAATTATTTTTCATATTATTAACTTGTTAGATTTTTTATTTTAATAAAATATGAAAAACTTATACTTTTTTATATAATTTTATGCAAATTTTTGCAGAGTTACATTAAATTACTTCAGATAAAAAGTGAAAGATTACAATAATTTTCATTTCTAAAACAATGTTAAAGTTAAAAAAAAAATTACCTGAATCAAAAAATGGTAATTATTTATAAGTGGGGTCAACCCATGCTGAGTCATGTTAAATTTTTTTTTTTGTCAAATTGACCGACTTTTTTTTTTAAATTGTTCGTTCTTTTATGCATTTTAAAAAAAAATATATATAATAATATAATATGATATTTTATTATCATTTAATAGAATAATGATACAAATTCTTAATTACAATATTTAAACAAAAAAAATATTTAAATTTTAACATATAGCGTAAATTTCGTATACATAAAAATAAAAATAAAACAATATTAATAACGTTCATATACATTTAGTTACCAAATAACAAATACTAACATGAATCAAGCTGAATACTAACTTCTTTTCTGGAAGCACTTTTTTAAAAATAAATAAAGTTTGATTAGGTCGGGGGAGTTGTTTGCACCAAAAAAAATTTATATCAAAACCATTAAAAAAGAATAAAATATAAATTTTATCCAAAAACATGAAAGACAATTTTTCTTTCCAACTTTTAAAGGCAAAAAAGCTATCAAAATCTTTATTTTGTCCTTTCTCGACATTTTTTATGTTAATTAATAAAAAATGTTAATTTTTCACCTAGTTATGGCCCAAAATGGGGTTGACTCCACTTGTACACAGAAAAAAAGGTTCACGAGCTAAGAAAGTATTTTTCTTCTTAATTATTTTCTTGAGTGAAAAAAAATAGTATACACACCTTGGCCAGTAAAAAGTAAAGCCTCAGACCACATATTTGTCAATCTCGGCTTCGCCTTGGCCAACAATTACATGTGATCTGAGACTTTTCTTATTTTACTGACCTAGGTATGTAATTTATTATTTTTGACACAAGAAATTTCACTTATTCCAACAAAATTAATTCTCTTGCTTTAAAAAATACGTATCTTGATCCAAGAAAATTTATTCAAGTCAAGAAAATCTTCTTGTTTTGAGAAAATTTAGCCTCTAGCTCCAAAAAATTTAATTCTTGATAGAAGTAAATTTTTTTGTCTTGTGATAATTTCTCTCTTGCTCCAAAAAATTAAATATCTCGATAGAAGTAAATTTTTATTGATTAACATGTCAAACGGGAAGATCAAATAATATTGAATCATTTTTTTTTTCATTCAATATGTATAATTGCACGCTAAAATAACATAAAATGGGTATCACATATTCAAGAGAAAAATTTTCTCAAGGCGAGAAAATTGTTTTCTCAGCTGAAGTAGGTGGCGCTGCTCCCTAAAGTATCTAAAAATCTTGATCAAATATAAAAATTTATTGTATCAAGTATTTATGATAATTTGAATGAAGAAAAAATTACTTCCACCAAGAATAGAATTTCAAGAAGAATTTTTAGTTCGACCAACACAACTTCGGTCTTCCTTTAGGCACCCGAAAATTTTCTTGAGCCAAGAATTTTATTCTCCAGTCGAGAAATTTTTCTTTCTTTGTAAATAATAACTCAAAAATTTGTGTGACTTAATTATTTAAATAGATTTCAAAAGGAAAAAAATGATTAATCGATTTCTTCAACTACTCCAAATGAACATTAACGATAAAATCTAAACAAAGATCGATTATCGATTTGGCGATCAAAAAGTTTTCTCCATCAGCGCATAAAGAGAAGTGATTTAAATTAATGCACTATTTCAAAGTAAATAATTATTTATTCACACAGATAGATTTAAACATTCTACCGCAATTTTTAAAACGCTCCATTTAATAGTTGAAAAGTCGATTAAGTAATAATCGATCGCTAAGATCGAATTTGAATTAAAACTTTTAAATTCGAATATAGTTGTACAGATTTAAGAAAATATATTTAAGAGTTGATTATAATTTCATAATTATACAAGTAAAATTCCAATCTCGTCTGATGGGAATAAAAAGTATAATAAATGATAATTCTCTTGCCATTGTTAAGAAATTTTTTATTTTGCAATGATCGCTTGAGAAAAAGTTATTTCTGATATTAATATTATGAATTGCATTATTAGTCCGCTATTGCATATTAATAAAAACTGTAATTAATGTGATAATATAAAATATAGAAAAATATAATTTTTAAACTTATTAGAAAATTGAATTTCATAAATATAATTAAATTTTCTTCAATAATTTATCTGCAGTCTCACGATTAATTAAAAAACATTGAGTGTTCGAAGAATATAATCAGACAGCGAAAGTAAAAGTTAAAAGAAATTTAACATGAAACTCGAAAAATTATAAATATACACTTTCAGCTTCAAAACATTTTTTTTTTTATTTTTAACAATAAAATTTTATGAAAATAAAGGTAGTCGACATCTAAAAATTTTTAGAATTTTTTTTTATTGAAACTATTATTACAAAAAAATAAAAAAAAAAATTTGCACGTGTAAAAAACTTCAAGTGCAATTTTTTAAAAATATTTTTTTGTTTTAATTTAATTATTAAAAAAATTTAGAACGTCGGCTAACTTTAATGACATTAAAATTTTATTAGATTTTGCATTATTAAAATAAAGAAGAAATAAAATAAAATATTGCTCATAAAATACGTAAAGATAAATGTGCTAATGTAATAAAAAAAATAAATAAAAAAAAAGGACTTACCTAATACAATTATCAGGATCATTTTCACAGTCAGTATTACATCGGAAACGTTCCCAAGCCAACCAACCCATGGGTGGTGTTCTGGCAAGCCCATTTTCTAGGGCTAAACTTTTGTTAATAATTAACAATAAAAAAACTGACAAAGTCATAAACATTTTTGTTCTTTCAAGTATTATCACTTTCATTTATAAATAGTTGTAATAATAAAACATCAACAGTTTACTGTAGTATTGTCCTGTAAACAACTAAAATACTACGAGCATAGTTAAAGTATTTATTTTATGAGGATTGGAGTATACAAATGTTACACGAGTAGGGAGAGATAAAATAGTAAAAAGACACGATCATTGGACTATCCTCAGTGATTATTTATCTTTCTTTTTTAGTCATGAAAGTAAAAAAAATAAGAAAAATAAACCGTCAATTGATAACTAATTCACCTTTGGATTTACCGAGTAAAATGAAACTGATAGGAGTTTCAGTTTAGTTGGCGTATCAAGATGAGAAGTTTACTTTCACCCAATGCCCCATTTCATTTTTATACTTGCTTATAGCTATACTCGAATAGATATTAACTTAAGCCGTTTCCTTTTTACTTATACATTGTAAAAAATATATTACTACTGTGACTACATATACTACATCAAATTCATCCAAGTTCCACTCTTTTTCATTCTTAAATCTGCTTTTCTGTTATACCTTTCGTTAAATCAGTGTTGTCAACTCTATGAGTGGAAATTACGTGATCAGGGACGTATTATTATACGTGAATCGCGAAAAAAAAAAAAAAATATAAGATATTTTTTATTGTTGTAAAATTATTTAACTTTCATTCAGTGTGCGGCAACCAAAGTATTTTTTAATGATATCACCAACGGTTGCTCTTTTTTGTCGCAATCATTTTTTTCTAATTACTAATTTTGGAATAAAATAATTCATATTTTTTTTTATTATCAATTTTTTATGACATTAAAGTTAGCTGTCACTTGACAATTTTTTAATTTTTTTTAACAAATAAATTTTTTCCAAAAAATTATTTTTAAAAAATTGCATTTGTCGTTTTTTGAAATTTTTAAATGTCAATTTTTTTTGTAAATTTTTTTTTTTACCATAATTTATTTGTAACAAAAATTCTTAAAATTATCAACTATCTGCTAAGTTAATTTTCATCAATTTTTTAAAAATTATCATATTTTTTTTTTTAATTATTAATCTTTCAGGGGCATAAGTAACATTTTTTTTTCTCATTCACATTACTCATTTTAGAAAAACAAATTATATGTTTCATTTCCTAATTATTAAATTTTTAAGAAAATTAATCACTATATTATTTAATTGTTTTAAATTAAACTAATTAAACGAGGTAATTGTAATTTTATAAAAAAAAAATGAAAATTAATTTAGGAGATAATTAATTGTTCTCTAAAACTTTTGTTAACAAATAAATTATTGCAAAAAAAAAAAATTTTTAAAAATTGATATCTAGAAATTTTGAAAAATTAAAAAATGCAATTTTTTCAAAATTAATTTAGTTGTTAAACAAAATTGAAAATTAATCAGGTGACAGCTAACTTTAATATCATAAAAAAAATCAAATTGTATAAAAATAACTATAAAATAATAGCAAATATTTCGAAAGATAGTAGTTATTAATATACTTTCGTTCATTGTTCTTTTTTAGCCACGCTCTTATTACATTTCATTAAATAATTCTTAATCCGAAATTTTGCAAAGAAGTTAGTAATATTTTTTTTTAATCCTGATGGAAAAAAAAAGAGATAATGGTAATTATTTACAAGTAGGGTCAACCCCATTTTGGGCCATAGCTAGGTGAAAAATTAACATTTTCAAATTTTTTTTTTGATTTTGCTTGTTTTTACAGCGCATTTATAATAATAAATGTAGTGTAAAAAAAATAAAGATTTCGATAGCTTTTTTGCCTTTATATGTTGGAAAAAATTTTAGCTCTATGTTTTTGGATAAAATTCCGATTTTATCTTTTTATGTTTTTTCTTTTTAAAGTACATAAAAAAACGAAAAATTAAAAAAAAAAAAAGATCAATATCACATTTTTCTAAAAAGTTTATAAATTTTTTTGAAAATTTGTTAAAATTGTTATAATCAATTTTTTTTTTAATTGTTCATTTTTTATGTATTTAAAAAAAATATATATCAATTAAATCAAATAGAAATTTCGTTTAAAAAAATTAAAATTAAAATGGTTGATCTCACTTGTAAATATTTACCTTTAATTTTTTTTTAACTCAGAATTCTAAATTGATGAATGACAAAAACTCCAAATTAGAATAAAATATTTTCTAAAATAGCAATTTTGCTGTTTTTCGGCGAAATTTTTTTTTTTTTTTTTCTGATTTTTTTTTTTTTTTTTTAA
>JZSA01003417.1:0-44531 GCA_000956155.1 Cotesia vestalis | reverse complement strand
AAAAAAAAAAAAAATATTTTTATAAAAGTCCAATTTTGATCACATTAGTTTCAAACGAGATCGTCGGAAATTGTCCAGAAAGTAGGGAGGTACCTCTATCTTTCATACCAAAAAGTATCTTCTTAATATAGCGATTGGATTTTTTGGTCGGTTGAATTTTGAAATTTGATAACTTCTTACGAATAAAATACGTCGATTATGGACTTAGTTGTAACCGCTTGATTTTTTTGACATTTCAACAATTAAAAAATTATTCATAAATTTAATTAAAACGAAACATTTCATTGACATCTTCCAATTAAAAACCTATACAATATTGTATCTTTAATTTAGAAATCCATAAAGTTATTAACAAGTTTTATATTTTTGAACCATCCGAGCAGTTTCAGTGGCGCGTTAAATTATTTACATACAGTCTGTAAAAATAATTTTATCGCAAAACGCGCTTTTGATGAAAAACATTTACTTAATGATAATTATAATAAACATTTGTTTTCGATAATTTAATTTAAACATCTCAAAGAAGTATGAAACTTGTTATCAAAGTATAATTTTCATTGTGAGTTAACATGATAAGTGTTTGATAAAATAAATAAATTCTTAGTTTGTTTTAATAAATTTCTATAAATAAAATTTAAAAATGAATTTTTCTTTTTAATTTTTTTAACACAGCCAAACAGTAAAATTATAAATGAAAGTTGATTTTTAATAAAATACTTGTTAACATTTTACTAATAGACTAGAATTATTTTAGTCTACTTTTTAACTTCCCGCTAAAAATCTCAGATTTTCAAAAATCGGGAAGTTATTGTTTTCATCCCGTTTTGCAAAAATCGAGTTTTCATCAGATCTCGACGTTTTAAAGTCATAGAAAGCTTCCCTGACTACCCCCGCGGTGGTGTCTGTATGTCTGTATGTATGTATGTGTGTGTGTGTGTGGATGTATGTGACCCTCTTATAACTTTTGAACGGCTTGACCGATTTGATCACGGTTGGTGCCATTCGAAAGGGCTTGCCCAAACTTAGATTTCCTGAAAATTTGAACCGATTCGGACCGATAGATTTTGAGAAATCGTAAAAAAACTACAAAAAAAAATTTTTCTAAAAGTGGTTTTTTTGGAATAACTTTTAAACGGCATTACCGATCAATTTCAAAAACTAATCAGCTCTTAACATCAAAAAACCACGTCGATCGCCGCCAATCCGGTCAAAATCGGTTAATTCGTTCGTGAGTTATCGTTGACGAAAGAAATCCGAAAAAAGCGTTTTTTCGGAATTACTCCGAATTTTTCCACTCTGTCGATATAAACTCAAAAATTTTTTTATGAAGCTTAAAAAACTGCGTCGAATGCCGCCAACCGCGTGAAAATCGGTTCATTCATTCAAAAGTTATTGCGATTTGAAAATTAAAAAAATAGTGTTTTATCAAACTTTTGAGCTCGAAGAACTCAAAAGCATACAGAAGCTATTTTTTTGAGCTCGGAGAGCTCAAAATAATACACAAATTGTATTTAAGAGCTCGAAGAGCTCTAAAACGTCATAAGTGCAATTTCAAGCGTTTAGGTATAGAATTGGCGGGAAGTTGCAGGGATGGCCTTCAGGGTCAACCGTTTTCCTAATTTTTATTTTAAGTTATACTTTTTTTCTATATTAAATTAATTGTAATGGATAAAAGTGATAACATTTAGACACTACATTATTCCATTGTTATATTCTTATTTATTTAGAATAAAATTTTTGTTACATTATTATACACATTCATTAGTTTGCATATTTTTATAGCTTCCTGCATATGGTAACGTAACAAAATACTCACAGACAAAATACCTGAACATTAATATCTCAGCAACTAATTATCTCAGAAAAAATTTAAAGTTGGGTTCAAAAACAACAACTAATTATCTACAAGAATCTGTCATTGTTTTTTTTTGAAAAAAAAAAAAAAAAAAAAAAAAAAAACTAAGTTTCATATCTTCGCAGGTATTTTTTCTGTGGGTTTGTTGTCGTTACACTTCAGGATATGTAAGAAGTATTAAGTATAATTAATATTCAAAGTAACCCTATGAAATTAAAAAACACGTTTGAATTAAAAAAACCAGCTCAAAAGTAGAAAATAATTTTTAATAAATTTAAGGTAAAAATAGAGTGATTTATAAGAAATTAATTTTATCGTAAAAAGACGTAGAATGCTTAAAATAAATTTTTACATTAATTTTATTGACAAATTGATGAAATTAGAGTCATTATTAAAATATCTTGAATAGCTTTGTTTACAATAAAATGAATTTTTTTTGTTAATCCCTTTATTTTTATCTTAAACTTATTGAGAATTATTTTCTACTTTTCAGTTCAATTTACCATTAAAACGTGTTTTATTTAAATTGCAATTTATTAAATTTGTAATCAGCTCCCTGTGCTGCCTTCCTTGGATGTGATAGCCGTTTCTCAGGCTCTTTTGCCAGTAAATCTAAAAATTGCGAATCCTGACAGGATGAGTCAAACTTATTCAATTATTGTATTGTCACTATCCCTTGATAAGTGTGCAAAGTTTTAAATTAATCTAACGTTTTGAAGTTGCCAAGAATTGAGTTTAAAAATTCTGTTTTATACATAGATACAGACAAAGCTAATATAAGCTTGTTAAAAAAAAATGAAATCAAATGATTGATCAAGAAATTGAGTACTTGCAGTTAAGTTATAATAAATTTGGTTATTTAGATTTTTTTCATTTTTCTATTAAAATTTGAACTTAAATCAGATTCACATACTGTCAAATCAGAAATACCTACTGAATGATATGATATCGTACAATCAGAAAATTAGGAATTAAAATTAATCAATCAACTTAAAAATCTAGTTTCATAATATTAGAGTCTAGTTTTTCAATCTAGGATCAAAGTATTATCATTGTTGCCAATATATTTATATACAGTGGAAATTCTATACAACGAAATTCAAGGGACCGCATACATTTTTACGTAATAAATAGTTTTCGTTATACGGAGAGAATACGTATAGCGACTAATATTAGAGGAATAAGTACTTCATTTCTGATTAATTTCACAAAACGTCATGATTTTTATTAAATAAGCGATTATTTATAAACATATTATTATACGAAGTGCCTTTGACTGTTTTAAAAAGTCGTAATCAGTTAATTTATGCTCTCATTCAAAAAAAGAATTAGAAATAATTCAAAATGATTTGATTTTTAATTATTTTGAATACTTTCTAATCCTTCAAATCTTTTTTAATACTATCTCTTATGGGGATTTAACAGGTGAGATTATTTTTTTTAATAAGGGTGAATTCTTTTTTTATTTTATTTATATCTTGCGATATTGTCGGATCATCATCATTGAATAAAAAAAACTTTTCTAATAATTTAGTGGCATTCAATGCTTTGTAGAGGAAATATTTGAGGTTTTGAGTCGATTAATGAATTCAAAGTTAAGCGAATTATTTCGTTACAAAGAATATATGTGAGGCTACATAGAGTGTTTAAATATAGGAATAATAATGCAAACCAAACAAATTTTAGTATTTTCTACGTTATATCGAGTTTTTCATTAAATAGAGTTTCCGCTGTGTATGGATATATTTCATCATTGGATAAAATGGAATTCTAGATAAAAAAAACTGGCCCTAAATTTTTTCAAGTGGTAAAAATTTATACTCAAGACCAGTTTTTTAATTTGGGATAAAAATGAAGTTATTATTGCTAGTATATTTATAAATAAAATATGTAGATATATTTTAATACTACGTAAAACTTTATCCTGGATTGAAAAACTGACTCTTCTTGATAACTTTGAATTAACTTGTTGAAAATCGTTAACTGAGCCTTACCTAAAATTTAATAAATGAAAGATTACCTGTGTTACTCTGTAGGATTACCTATGTTACTTTGTTTTCTTGAACGTTCTTTCATCGGGACAGCTATATCATGACTTTCTTACTGAAAAATCCGTCTGTTTATTGATTTATTTGACATTTTATAAATTGATCCTACAAAATACGATAATTAGTCATTTTAATGTATTATACCTATTTTTGAATGTTTAAAATAATAAAGTTGTTACTTATTTTCACTGTTATTTATAACCTAATTTCGTATATTATACATTATAAAAAAATACCTGTTGTGCCTTGGATATATTATTTAATAATTAAGAATATTTTTTTCTGCTTTTTTTTCATTATCACAGTGCTGTTTACATCATTTATCCAATAAATTATATTAAATTAGATTTTATAGATTCTGGGAGATTTCTCATTCAGCCGCTGTACATTTCTCCCATAAAAATAATAAAATAACTGAACTTATAAATGGTTTTATTTTATGACAGCTTATTTTTATATTTTGTAAATATATATTTTTTTTTAATTTTTTTTTTTTTTTTTTTTTGAGAAATAAAAAAAAAAACATGACAATGGAGTTGACAGATATAAAATTTTTTTTAGATATTTATAGCAATTAAATTATTATAAAAAAAATAAAATAAAAATGTTTCACAAGTAAAAATGAATAAAAATTACAAGTGAAAATTTTTAGAAGCATTTTTTTATTGTAATTGATTCGTTAAAAAAATTTTAAAAATTAACAGCTGACTGCTAACTTCAGTATTATAAAAAACGAGATGACGTATAATACTGAAATTGCCCAAGTAGAATTTTTTTTTGAGAATTGAATAAGAAAAATTTTTAAAATGTTACATGTGAAAGTTTGAAAAAGTTAAATGTGTTTTTTTTAATGATATTACAGTTAGCAGTCACTAGAGAATTTTTAAATTTTATTTAACAAAAAAACTAGTTCCGAAAAATGATTTTTTAAAAATTGAATTTTTTATTTTCTTTTAATTTCTAAACGTCAATTTTTTTTCCTAAATTTTTTTGCCATAATTTACTTGTTAAAAAAATTCTAAAAATTATTAAATATCTGCTAAATTTGTTTTGATATTTTTTGAAAATTAATTAATTTTTTAAATAAAATCAAAAAAATTTTTAAGGTTTGTCCTGATTCCAGATTCATGATTGCGTTAATTCTCTGAAAGACAGTTGTTACACTCGACGCGTCCAATTTAACTATAGGTATGGCATACCTATACTATGCTATGTTATTGTCGTTAATATACATTCTTTATGAGTCATGGCTAATGTGAGATAAAAAAAAAGTAAGTGACAGTACTAATTGACACAAAATAAAAATTTATCTCACAATAAAATTAATTGATAAAATTTATTTTTTGCAGCAATTGTCTCTTTCATTGTGAACTGTTTAATGTACAATATTTAATATTTAAACAATATTAGGCTTTGCAAGTTTTAAGCATAATTTTATAAAATATATTTCAACGTAAAAAGTTTTTAATGTTATTGTTACCAAAGTCTTTGAATTAATTTGTTTTTGGATATTTGATTACTATACGCAATGGAGTGGCTCTTTGGAAAACGGGTAACACCGGATGAAATGCTCCGTAAAAATCAACGGGCATTGAATAAAGCAATGAGAGATTTAGATCGTGAAAGACAAAGGATGGAACAACAAGAGAAAAAAATTATAGCTGATATTAAAAAATTAGCTAAAGAAGGACAAATGGTAATTGATCATTTTAAAGTTAAAAATATTAATTCAACACTGTTTGTTATAACTTATTTCACTTTGTTTATTTTTAGGATGCTGTTAAAATCATGGCTAAAGATTTAGTTAGAACACGAAGATATGTTAAAAAATTCATGTTAATGAAAGCGAATATTCAGGCAGTTTCATTAAAAATACAAACGTTAAAATCTCAAAATACGATGGCAAATGCTATGAAAGGTGTTACCAGAGCTATGCAGAATATGAACAAGTGAGTCATTTTTAATTGATAATATATTTTTTGTAATTTCATATAATTATATAAATCTTTTTCAGACAACTAAATCTACCTCATATACAAAAAATATTGCAAGAATTTGAAAAACAATCTGAAATAATGGATATGAAAGAAGAAATTATGAATGATGCTATTGATGATGCAATGGAAGATGAAGGTGATGAAGAAGAAAGGTAAATACGTTTCTTTATTTATTTATTGAAACATCGAGCCAACAGCCTTTTAGCCAATAAAAGGGTCACTGATAACTATATTAAAGTTTTTAACGATACTGAAATCAGCAGACATCTGACAATTTTTTTGATTTTCAACACAGTTAATCAATTTAAAGCTTTCTGATGTAATGTATTATTTTTCTTTTTTTGCGGTGCGTGAATATATAAAGATGATGGTTTCCCGACTCACAAACACGCGATGTATAATTTCCCATGCACGAAATAGGGAAACTCAAAGTTGATTCTGCAAATTTTCAACGACTAGCCTTGCGATTTATTTATGGTCGTCAGTGCGGTTTGATAGCTCGTTGCACATTTGATTGACTTCAACGACCTAAGTCAGGTCGTCTTCCTCTTGGCTTTTTGAAACAATAATAAGAAAAAAGTTCTTGCATACTGACAAACTGATGGTAGATTTTATTAATCTGCTTGAAATTTATTTATTTTTTTGACAACTAACTGACACTTTCTTTTATTTCTGGAAACAAAACAGACCAAAAAGATCAGACCTCACTTTACAGCTAGGAACAACCCAAAGAGATCAGACATGGTTTCTCGTTTTTAGTATTTTTTGTAACTTATTATTTATGTTTCTCACCGCTTAAACCTTCCATGAACCTCCACAAGTATTTCAAGATCAAAATTAGCCAAATCGGTCCAGCCATTCTCGAGTTTTAGCGAGACAAACGCACAGCAATCGATTTTTATACAAATATAGGTGTGAGAAAAAATTTGGATAGCTTGGACTGGTATTTAAACCCAGAACCTCTCGATTACATGTCGATTGCTCTTTAATTTTTAATTTAAAAATTTTTTTTTTTTTATAAGCCATCCTTGAACTATAACGTACAAAACAAAAAAAATTATCAAAATTAGTCAAGCCGTATTTGAGTTTTAGCAAATCTAACACACAACAATTCATTTATCTATATATATAGATTAATTATAAAAAAAAAATATTTAAAAAAATTTCCATTGGTAATTTTTTTAATATCTAAATTTGGAACTTTTTTATTAACATTTTTTTATAATAATTTATTTCTTATAAAAATTCAAAAAATTGGCAAATTTCTTTTAATTTCAGTATCATTAGTTTATAACATTTGATTGTTATGACTAATTAATTATCATAGAAAAAGTAATTGAACAAAATCTGTAATGACATTAAAAATTAAATAAAAGTATAGTACTCTTGAGGTAACTTGAACTTAAAAAAACTTATAAAAATTTATTTACTTATTTTTATCATGAAAACATTGTCAAGTTTGTCTCTTGAGTTTTCCACGAGAAAAATTTTGCACAACTCATGATGTGAAGTATCAGAGAGTGCTTTACTATCGAAGAAATTTTTTTCGCCTTATTTCGGCAACTATTTTTATTATTATAGGTAGGTCCCGGGAGCCATAAGAGCGTATAAAAAAAATTTATTTTCGGGCATCAACGTATTTTTGAATGAAACGTGTAGAGATGTGAAAAAAATTTTTTTCGGATTTGAAAAAAAAAAATATAATTTTCATTATACGCTCTTATGGTATCCAAGATGGGTCCCGAGAGCCATAAGGGCATATAAATTTTTTTTTTTTATATTTCTGCACATTTCGGACGAAAATTTTTTATGAGCCCTTATAGCCTTTCAGCTGATCGATATTTTTTCACATTTGTTTTATTTTATTATTCTTTCATAATTAAATGAGCATTATGAGTTGTACACTTTTGGATTTTCTAATTTATTAGTTTTAATTTTTACAAAATTTATCGCTACTAATTCGCGAAATAAAAATGTTCACTTTTATTTCAGTGATGCAGTAGTAGCGCAAGTTTTGGACGAACTTGGTCTCCAACTAACCGATCAATTATCTGGATTGCCTCAAGCTACAGGCTCTCTCAGTATTGCTGGTTCTAAGCAGCCTGTAGCAACAGCGGCTGGTGCCGGTGGAGAAGACGCTTCGGGAGGAGGCGGCAATCTTCCAGATGCAGATGCAGATCTTCAAGCAAGATTAGAAAATCTGCGAAGAGAGTAGAAATTTATGATTATTATATGGCGATTAATATAATAATAGAATTTCTAACATATTTTTTGACGCCGCTTGTTACTATCTTATTTTATTTTATTATTAATCTAAAAAAATATTATTACTAGATAAAAAATATGTATATAGTATTATTTATATATTTTTTTTTATTTCATGATACCTACATTAAATCAAAAATAGATAATCTGATACAATTGAACAAAGATGGTAAATATGGTTTGAATAGTTCATTTTTTTAAAAGATCATTTTAATGTTACATAATTTCTTTGAAATTTCTGCTTTTCAATTTAAAAAATTATTAAAAGCCTAAAGCTTTTGATAAAGAATTTGAAGATTCAATTGCTTCGGAAAATGAAAAATATTCAAATCTCTGATTTGATCAATAGATTAAAAGAAATTTTTTGTGCCTATTTTTTAATAATTAAGGCAAGCATTTTTTCAAAAATGTAATCTTGTTATGTTTAAAAAAATTGCACAATTTAATATAAATAAAATAAAAATATTTAATTAATTTAAATAACTGGAAAAAAAGAGAAAAAATTTATATAAATTTAAAGCATTTTGTGAAAATATTTTTAACAAAATATTTGCTCTGCTTCATTTTGTGGACATTTCTACACACTAAAAATTTTTTGTGAAATACTTTTAACTATTAAAAAAATATTGCAATGATTTTTGTTCACGATTATTTGTTTTTGATTATTCAAAACGCTCCTTGAATTATAAAAAAAAATGGAGACATTTGCAAACTAGTGAACACACAATTGTTCCCAACAGGTAGAGCCACGATCTTCAATATAAATTTTGACATACCTTTATTTATGTTTGCAATGCTGACAGTTGGCTTGATTAAAGTTGGTGTCAGTGTAACTAGCGACTGTCGTAATTCGACATTAGTTTATTTGAATAATTAGTTTTTGTTTACTTTTAAAATTGAAACTATTAAAAATAGTTAAAATAAATAAATAAAAATGAAAACCGCTTTTATGGTGGCTGAAAAGCCATCTCTAGCTGCATCTTTGGCTAATATTTTAAGTAATGGGCACTGTTCATCTAGAAAAGGTAGGTTAATGAAAAATTTATTTGACAGAACATATGATTTTAAAAATCAATTAATTTTTATAAAAATTTATTATTTTAGGAATGAATGGATCATGCTCAGTACATGAATGGGTTGGGCAATTTAAATCAGAAACTGTTAGTTTTAAAATGACCTCAGTTTGTGGTCATGTTATGAGTTTTGATTTTGTGGGTAAATACAACAGTTGGGACAAAGTGGATCCAGTAAGTATTTTTTTTTTTTCTGAAAAAATTAATGTTAATCAATTTTATGATGTTTCCTTAAATTGTAATGAAAATTAAGTCAGCTGACTTCTCAAAATTTTTAGAAAATTTTTTTTGAAAAAATTTCAATTAAAAAATAAAAAAAAAAATTGCACTTGTAACAAACTTGAAAAACTATAAATGCCATTTTTTTGAACTATCTCTTTAGTTAGAATTTAATATAAAAAGAAATTAAAAATTTTTAGACGTCTGCTAACTTCAGTGTCATTAAATTGTATTTGAGATTAACCACAATATTTTTTATTGTTTATAGGCTGAATTATTCTCTTGTCCAACGGAAAAAAAAGAAGCAGTACCTAAACTTAAAATTCCAACATTTCTTGCCAAAGAGGGATCGAATCTTGATTATTTAATTTTATGGCTAGATTGTGATAAAGAAGGTGAAAATATTTGTTTTGAAGTTATACATGCTCTTCAATGTGGAATGACACGCCCGATAAATCCAAATGTAATATGCACATATTTAATTTTTTATTCTATTCGGAGATATCGCATTACTAATGTCTGAATGGCGTATCTCAGCATCTACGTCCTTTTGGCTCTCCAGAGCCAAAAGGGCGTAAAACAAAATTTTTTTTCATTCCAACTAATAACACTAAAGTTGACAGATATTAAAAAATTTTTTAGAATTTTATAGCAATTAAATTATGATAAAAAAAATTAAATTAAAAAGTTTCACATGTGAAAATTAATAAAAATCACAAGTGAAAATTTTCAGAAGCATTTTTTTATTGTAATTAACTTATAAAAAAAATTTTTTAAATTAACAGCTGACGGCTAACTTTAGTGTTATTCCAACTAATCTAAAAATGTTTATAACATTTAAATCTGTAAGAAAAGTGAATAAAAACATTTTTTTTGTATACGCACTTTTGGCTCTAAGACAAAAAAATTCTAAAGTCAAAAGGGCGTATAATTTTTTTTAATCATAAATAATTATTAGCCTTAAAAAAAAAAAAAAAAAAGAAAAAAAGATAAGTTATAACACTGGTAAAAATAATGACTCATCTACTTATTTTATTTGAAGAGAATATGAAACTGATTAAATAAGAAACTAAAATATCAATTTAGTTAGGCACTACTCCGATGCCGTCTCCATTATCATTATTTTTTGCTTCTGAAAGTAAAAAATAATAAATATATATTGCTTGTAAATCTAAACTTTGAAAAAATACTTTAATCTGAAATGATTTTGTAATTTCTTCAATTAAACATAATTCATTACACTTTATCAGTGGAGACATGATTATTGGGCAAATAGAATGTTACTGTTATTTTGATTTTTTTTTAAATTCAAATCTATATTCTTTTTAAATAAAATGAGTTGAAAAGTCATTATTTTTACCGGTGTTAAAAATTTTTTTTTTAAGGCTAATAATTAATTATGATTAAAAAAAAATGATACGCCCTTTTGGTTTAAAAATTTTTTTGTCTTAGAGCCAAAAGGGCGTATACAAAAAAAATTTTTTTATTTACTTTTCTTACAAATCTGAATGTTATAAACATTTTTAGGTTCGTTGGAGGAAAAAAAATGTTTTTATACGTTCTTTTGACTCTGCAGAGCCAAAAGGGCGTAGATGTGTAGATGCGCCCTTTTGGCATTAGTAACGCGATATGATACTGAATTTAACAAACATCTTATAATTAAATTATGATGAAAAAAATTTCTACATGTAGAAATTTAAAAATAATATAATTGCGAATTGAAAAAAATTTTTTTTTTTTTTTACAATAATTAATTCATTATAGAAATTTAAAGAATTATTAGATGTCTGCTAATTTCAATATTATTTTTGAGATTCGTTTTTAAGAACAACATATATGACATTTAATATTGTCTAATTTGGCTAGTAGATGATATTGATCAAAGATTATTGAAATTAAACGTTGATGAATAGCAAATAAAATCAATAGATTTTTCTATATTCTATATTCAATTTTTATATTTAAAAAATATATAAATGATATATTTTTTTTCTATAAGTTGCGATCTGTTTTTCTTTCAATCGATCTTAACAGCGAATCTCGAAATAAATATATCGTATTAATAGTAATAAGTTATATTAATTGTAAGTTATTACTTTTGAACATTTTCCTTCTCAGAATATATGGAGAGCCCGTTTTTCAGCAATTACTGATCGTGATATTAAATATGCATTAGCGAATCTTGTTAAGCCGAATGAAAACGAAGCTAAAAGTGTCGATGCTCGTCAAGAATTGGATTTACGTATTGGTTGTGCGTTTACTCGATTTCAAACAAAATTTTTTCAAGTACGAAAAACCAACTTTTAAAACATCATTTGCACATTTCCTCAATTTACATTTTATGATAATTTTAGGGAAAATATGGTGACTTAGATGCTTCATTAATATCATATGGACCCTGTCAAACACCAACATTAGGATTTTGTGTCCAAAGACACGATGAAATTTCGACTTTCAAACCTGATCCTTATTGGGTGTTACAAGTGACTATAAAATTATCAGATAGTCTAGAATTATCTCTGAACTGGGATAGAAACCGCTTGTTTGACAAAGAAATAGCTAATTCATTCCTCAGTCTCGTGAAAGATCATCGTGAAGCGGTGTAAGAATTATTTCTCTAAAATTATACAAATTCCCTAGAAAATTTTTATTTATTATTTTTTAGTACTTAGTGTTGTTTTAATTTTTGGTAGAGTTAACTGTCTGGACCGTGTATTAACTATTCTCTCAGAGTACAAAGTTTTACATTCAGAAAAATAATGAGTTAAAGCTTGGACAATGAAACATTGTTTAATTTTCAGTGATACTAACAAAATCATCTGTAATTTTCATTTTGCTTGACAATTTATTTTGAAGATTTACTATAGGTTCTAATGTGTTATAATAGGCACCACCCTAGGCTACAATTCCATAATTTATACTGACTAATAGATATACTGACAATAATAAATTTACCCTAGGTAAAATTTTATTCCTGATTAAAACACTGGTCCTTAATCTCTTAATTATATGAATTAATTTTTTACTTATAGCCACATTCATATGAATAAAATAAAGTAAATAAATAAACTTTTGTTTATCGCAAAATTTGAATCTATTAAGAAAACTTGTTATAAAAAAATAACTATTGCTGAAAAACATATGAAATATTTAAAAGGCAACAATTCAGGTCAGAACTTTTCTAATGATACTAAATTTAATCAAAAAAACTTATTTTATCATATAAATACGTCGGAGATAAAATTTACCTTATTCTTTTAATTATATAAATAATTAGGGATGAAAATAAAATTTCTTGCAAATTCCATCCTCTCAAAATATTAAAAAAACAAATACGAATTTTTTTTTCAGAGTTGTCAGTGTTCAAAATGTCGAAAAAACGAAAGCACGACCACTAGCGTTGAACACGGTAGAGTTAATGAGGATTTCAAGTTCTGGATTAGGTATGGGACCACATCATGCCATGCAAATAGCTGAGCGTCTTTATATACAAGGATACATCAGTTATCCACGAACTGAAACGACATCTTATCCAGAAAACTTTGATTTATTGTAAGCGAAAATTTGTTTTTATTTATTGTAAATCAACTTATAAATAATAATAAGTTGATCTGATGTTGCAATTACATTATTTTCAGAGCAACATTGAAACAACAACGAAACTCTTCCGATTGGGGTGATGATGTAAGAAAAATATTGGAAAAAGGAATAAATCGTCCGAGAAAAGGCCATGATGCTGGTGACCATCCTCCGATTACACCAATGAAATCTGCTTCAAGAAATGAATTAGACGGGGATAGCTGGAGGCTGTATGATTTTATTACTCGACATTTTATTGCAACGGTAACAAATTATCGCCAATTTAATTCTAATTTATGTCAAAAATCAGTGTGAAGTGATGAATCAATTTTTTTTTTTTTTAATATTTTCACAGGTTGCACCCGATTGTAAGTACTTGAGTACAACAGTGAAATTTTCAATTGGCATAGAATCATTCTCTCTAGTCGGTCGAACAACCATTGATCCTGGCTACACAAGTTTACTTACGTGGCAGTCAATAAATGAAAATAATAGTTTACCACAATTTTTTCAAGGCGATAAATGTAATATCAGTGATGTTAAATTATCAGAATGCTATACACAGCCACCTGATTATTTAACCGAATCTGAATTAATTACTCTAATGGAAAAACATGGTATTGGTACTGATGCATCGATTCCAGTACATATCAATAATATCTGTACAAGAAATTATGTCAATGTTGTTACTGGAAGAAAACTTGTTCCAACTTCGCTTGGAATCGTTCTTGTTCATGGATATCAAAAGGTATTTACTAAAATTTTTATATTTATTCTCATTTCAGAGAAGATAATTTGATTATAAGATGTATCCAACAGCTAGTGGAAAAATTTTATGAGAGTAGTTTAGTAAGAAAAAAGTTTTATTAATTTAAAAGTAGAAAATTGTAACTCTTAACTTTTTTTTTTCGCAAGTTTCTGCTGCGAAAATTGTTGTCCATCCGAGAAGTTGCATAAACTTTTTACTGTTCACGTTATTAGAACCAATAGAAAAAATTCGAATTTACACTTTGAGAAAAATGAATAATGTTGTAATAAGAAATAAATTTGTTAAAATTTCAAAAAATTTCATTTCGAAGCTGGAGGAATTTAAATTTTTTCACAGCAATTTTCTTGTTGAAAAAAAATTTTTTTGATTTGGAAAAAAAGAACAATTTTAGATATACAAATTGCGAATTTTTATCTGAAATTGTTTTTTCCCCAAATCTATAAAAATTTTTTTGATAATTATCCATAAGTGGGGCTCCAATTATTTTTTAGTATGAAAAATCAAAAAATTGATCTATTTAAATATTTTTTTTTAATTTTTCTTCTTCACGGCGAATTTATGATAAAAATTATAAAAAGTGTGAAAATTGAATACTATGATGTTTTTTTTTTATTTTTTCATTTGAAAGTACAAAATTTACGATTTTAGGTGTTTTTCAATAAAATGGTGGCGATGCTATTTTTTCCGGTTATGAAATATTTTTTTTCTTAAAGAGTGATAAAAGTAGAATAAATTAGAAAAAAAAATTCAGAATATTATAATTTGAAAAAAGTTTGGCTAATCCAAAAGGGCACGACTCATAATGCTCATTCGATCGATAAATAAAAAAAAAAATTATAAATATTTTGAAAAAACATTTTTTTTTATTTTATGTGAATATTACTTTTCAATTTATTAATTTTTTTTAAATACAATTTCTTTTTTTTATTTGATTTATTTTTTCATTTTAAATATTGCGCGGTTTTTTAAACTGAACATGCGCACTGAGTGTATTTTTTTTATTGATTTTAGTTTTTGATTAATAACAATTAAACAAAGTTATATATAAAAAAAAAAACTGATTGAATTCGTTAATTTTTACGCAAGTTATCGTGCTTCAAACGGAAATTTGAGTTGACTGATAGGAATTTTCTTTTAACTATTTTGATATTTTTTTCTGGTTCTATTATCTTAAATTGCTTTTTACCAGTGACAGAATGAAATTAAATTATCTATCGAATGATGCGCAAATTAATTAGACTACGTGGATTACCAATCGTGTAATTAATTAAATAGTGGCGAAATCGAAACAAAACAAATTTTTCGATCGTACAGCGTTCTCTGATGCTTCGCATTATGAGTCGTGCAATTTTTGAATTTGTAAATTTTTTAACTTTCAAATGAAAGAAAGCATCAGAATATTTAATTTTCATAATTAAATTTCATTTAATTTTCATAATTTCATAATTTTTATCGTCATTATCATAAAACTACCGTGAAGAATAATTAAAAAAAAAAAAAAAAATCAATTTTTTCGATTTTTTTGTTTTATTTCAATTTTATCTCAAATAGGCGGAGTCTTACTTCTGCATAGTTACCCTTTGTTTCAACACAAACCTTACTGTGATAAAAATTTTCATTTTTTAGCTAAGAAATAAAATTGTGTAAATTTTCTAACAAATGAATTTCTTGTCACACCAATGTCCATTTTTTTAAATAGAAATTTTTTACCTGAGTCTACGTTCCGACTTCCTCAGATAATTAAATCGCATTGATCAATATAAATAATTATTTTTCAAGATCTAATCATACAACTAATTGGCTAATTTTAGATTGATCCAGAGTTAGTATTACCAACAATGAGAACAGCAGTTGAAGAACAACTTAATTTGATCGCCTTAGGACAAGCTAATTACAATGCAGTTCTCAATCACACAGTCGAAATATTTAGACAAAAATTCCATTATTTTGTTTCAAATATTGAAGGAATGGATCAATTATTTGAAGTATCATTCTCTCCATTATCTGCAACGGGGAAAGCGTTATCTCGGTGTGGTAAATGTCGGCGGTATATGAAATATATTCAAACAAAACCAACTCGATTACATTGCGCTCACTGCAATGAAACTTATAATTTACCACAAAATGGGAATATTCGTATTTACAAAGAATTGAAATGTCCATTAGATGATTTTGAATTGTTATCATGGTCAACAGGTATTCGAGGCAAGAGTTTTATATTCTGCCCATATTGTTATAACAATCCACCATTCCGTGATATGAAGAAAGGTAATTTAGGATGTAATTCTTGTACTCATCCTACATGCCCCCATGGATTGAATTCCAATGGAGTATCTAGTTGTTTAGAGTGTGATCATGGAATATTAGTTCTGGATCCTTCCTCAGGACCTAAATGGAAGTTAGGATGTAATCGTTGTGACGTTATCATTCACTTTTTTGAAAATGCTCATAAAATATCTATTGATCCAGAAGTATGTTGTGAGTGTGGAGCACAATTAATAGCTGTTGAATATAAACCCGATAAAAGTAAATTACCAAATGAGGCTACGGAAATGGTAGGTTGTGTATTTTGCACCACTGCTTTTACACAACTAATTGAAAAACATAGAGCTGTTGCGTCCAAACCCGTTATAACACGAACTCGTGGTCATTCTAATAAAAGTCGCGGCAGAGGAAAATCAAGACCGCCGAAAGACAAAATGGCACAGTTAGCGGCATATTTTGTTTAAATATTTATCCATATTTTATATTTACTGGTTTATAAACAGTAATTGTCGAATTTAAGTACATCGTTGATGTATACAATGTAAGAAGTAAAAAACTAAAAATACAATTTAATGTCATAAGACTGTCTACAAAAAAGTACTATCATTTTTTTTTTTATTTATTTATTGCAATTAAGAGATTCCTTCATCTTTTATCAAGAGAGACCTGTAGTCTTATAATTCAAAGTCTCTGTGGTTTATCTATCACATTATTTTATTATAATTGATTGTTGTTAACATAGGACGATTTTTCACAATTTTTAGATATGATAAAAAATTTTTTTGGTTAAAAATAATCCAATTTTTTTAATTAAAAATCAGTAGAAAAGCTTAAAAAATTTCTTATGGTCTCAGGGATTAGCTGTTAAAATTTCAAAGCAATATGATACTTTTTCAGAATCTAACAATACTAAAATTGTAAATTTTTTAAGCTCTACTTTTTGTCTGTAGACAGAAACAACGTCAAAACAGTACTCGTGTAAAAAAAACTTGACCTAAAAAGTCATATGCTTAGGTTCCTAAACGTGACACAATTTAGGACATTTTTATGACAAATTTATGACAATAAACCGAAATAAAATTTAGATTTTAGAAAAATATTGTCGTTCTTACTCAGAGAAAAAATATTGTAAAAAATACTTCCATGACAATTTTAGGACACTTTTATAACAATTTAAGGTGATTTAAAAAAAATTTTAAGATATTTTATGAAAATTTTACGATATTTTTATGATAATTTTAGGACACTCTTATGACGATCCATACATCACTTGTGTGACATCGATGACGATTTTAGAAAATTTGAAGTTTTGTTAAGTTCCTATTATTACAATTTTAGGATACTTTTAGTATACAATGACTTTATACACACTTCTAATTTTTAGCGTTACCAATATATAACTCTAATTATCTTAGAAGAAATAAATTAAATAGTCACTAACTAGTGTACTTATATACTTAGTGTTGTAATATAGTTAGAAAAGTATCCGAAAATTGTCACAACAGTATCCTAAAATTTTCATAAAAATATTTAAAAATTGTCATAAAATTCTCTTAACTTGTCATAAAATTATCAAAAATAATCCTAAAATAGAAGAAATAAATTAAATAGTCACTAGTGTACTTATATACTTAGTGTTGTAATATAGTTAGAAAAGTATCCGAAAATTGTCACAACAGTATCCTAAAATTTTCATAAAAATATTTAAAAATTGTCATAAAATTCTCTTAAATTGTCAAAAAGAATTCTAAAATTGTCATAAAAGCATTTTTTAAAATATTTTTTTTCTGAGTAAGAGCGCCAATATTTTTGTAAAATCTAAATTTCATTTTGGTTTGTTATCATAAAAATGTCATAAATTATGTCACATTTAGGATCCTAAGCTCATGATTTTTTTAGGACAATTATAGGACAAGTTTTTTTTACACAGGTAGTTTAAGATAAAAAATTTTTTAATTTTTTTATCTATAATTTATAATTAAATGTAAAGTGCCCTTAGTTTTTTTTTACTAGAGTCTGATATTATTCGGATATTGAAATTTCATACGTAAAAAATTTTGGACCTGTTTCCAGTTGGTGAAGTAGAATTGCAATTTTTTTATAAGCACATAATTTTTTTATTTTTTTTAATCATGAATAAGAGCTTTTCAACATTTTGCAATCTTATACATCTTTTACGTTTAGTAAGAATTTTTATTTATTTTTTTATCCTTCACTCTCTATAAATAGTGTATATTATTATTTATATTCAAATACGTAAGCTAAAGAGAATGCGAATCATTCAAAGAACAAGAAATACTGTAAAATATATTCTAGACATAAAGTTAATTAAAATTTCAGTAAATTTAGAGATTTTTTAAAATGTTTATTGTTTTTTGTCAATGCTTTTTCTTTTACATCCTGCGTTTATTGTCAAACTTCTAGACTATTCAGTAAATGAAATGAAATTGAAAAAAAATAATTTTTTTTATAAAATTCGATTCTTACTGTACGTCGTGAATTTTACCGTGACACGGTTTAATCAACTGTTTAATTCCCTGTTGATTTTGTGCCGTTTTGTTGTATGTACTAAGGAGTATGCGTGTCTCTCATGGTTAGTGATGGTGGAGGAGATTCATGGAGTCAAGAGCAAGCAGATTGCTAAAAAGAGGGAGTAACTGAAAAGGGAGGGGTCATAGTGATTGTAGAGAAGTCAGTTTCGCAGGGTTATTAAACTTAGTGTACACACTAAAAATATTACCAGTGTTTTTAAATTTAATTTTAAGAATTTTGTGGTCTAGTTTTGCCTGTAATAATTAAAAAAAATATTTAAAAAATATTTATAGTGTTTTTGAAGTTAATTAAGACTGTTGCAAAAAATTATTTTGCAAATTAGAACAGGAATACGTGAACTAGTAACCGAAAGTTCAAAGAACTGTTGAATGAAATTGAAAATAAAGACATTAATCACTGAATGTTAATAAAATTAATTGTGTCATGAACAAAAATACATTTTATAGTTTTATAAATCTTCCTGACTTTAGAATAAACTTTAAACTGGATCTAAAATAATTTTCATTTAAATATTTTTTAACAATTTTGATTTTTTTAAATAATGTCGAAAACAAATGTAACAGTATGTATAAAAATTTGTAAAATATTTTATTTGAAATAAAAGTGTTCTTTACTTAAAAAATGACACGAATAAAAATGACTTTGTAATTGTGAATATTTATTGAAGGATGTATAAATTTTTTTGGATTAATCAAATAATAGTTTATTCTATTTTTTTCGGATTTTTACCAATTGTGTTTAATTCTGAAATTTACAATCGAAATTACGAGCAACGGTGCACTGTCACAAATAATGGTAAAGAATTAAATTGTCAAGGAATTGGTCTTCAGAGTGTTGAGGAAGCTTTCGAAAGTCATATTTCGTCATCGTCGATAAGTAATATCACGAAAATGTGAGTAAAGAAAATATTTATGCAATTAAAAAATTATGACATTAAAGTTAGCAGTAGCTTAACCATTTTTTAAGTTTTTTTTTAACAAATAGATTTTTTCAAAAAATTGCATTATTTATTTTTTTAAATTTCTACTTGTCAATTTTTTTTCTACTTGTTTTTGCCATAATTTATTTGTTAAAAAAATTATTAAATATCTGCTAAATTAATTTTCATAAAAAATTTGTAATTTTTATTTTTATCAACTGTTTATAATTGAAGATAAAAGCATCAATATTGATTAAAAAGTGCAATTTCATTTTTTGTAATAAATTTTTTTATTTTTTTTTTTTTTTTTTTTTATATAATACTAATAATTTAAAATTATAAAGTAAACGAAAATTGAAAATTTAATTGAAATTTAATTCTATTGCAATGTTATTACTTTTTTTACTTTAATTTAATTTTATTTTTTCACATAGAACCAAATTTAATTATTGTAAATCTAATGTATAAATATGATGCTGAAATTAGCAGAAAATTTAGAATTTTTTGATTTTTCATAAAAAATAAACTAAATACAGAAAATTATTTTTAGAAAATCGCATTTATAATTTTTTAGAGTTTCTAAAAATGGAATTTTTTAAATAATTTTTTTTTGCTATAATATGTTTGTTAAAAGAAATATCAAAATTGTTAGAAGTCTCTGAATTTCAGTATCATAACAAAATGAGAAGTTAAAGTTAACAGAATGAAGAAAAAAAATTAATGAATGAAGTAAACGTAACTTCAAAGTTTACCTTATTTTTTTATGACATTAAAGTTGTCACTTTATAATTTTTTAATTTTATTTAACAAATAAATTTTTTCTGAAAAATTATTTTAAAAAATTGCATTCATAATTTCTACATGTCATTTATTTTGCCATAATTTTTTTGTTAAAATAATTCTAAAAATTATTAATTATTTGCTAAATTTATTTTCATTATTTTTTTCAAGAATCTAATTCACTATTATTAAAAAATCAATACAGACTGATAAGTATAAAAATTTAAATGACAAGATTTTTTATAAATTTATGGTTGTCCCAGAAATAAAAAGAGAATGAGAGGAAGATAAAGAGAGCAATAGAGAAAGAAAGAGAGGGAGAGACAGAGAGAGAGAGCGATGAATTGATGTTACTGGCGAATGTGAATGAATTGGATTCGTACGCCGACTAAAAAAAAATTAAATAAACATCCCAAGAGCATTACTGGGACGAATAAGATAAAAGCTCCAATTATTGACACCCTATTTTATTTTAACACTTATTTAGTTACCTACAATAAAAAAAACAACTAGAATTTTTTTTACAATCTTTATAGTAATTGTTTATTAAACGTAGCTTACAGTAATAAAGGATAATAATAAAAAATCATTTAACATGTAATTTACATAAGTCAACATTAAAAAATTATAAAACTTATAAATATTTAAAAAATTATCATATAATTATAAATACTAGCAATTTTCACTAACTATGTGATTATCGTAAATTAAAAATTATGGTTGTGAATACTCTGGGTTAATGATTATTTAATAATAATTGATAAACGACGATTTTTTTTTATCGCTGATACAATTATAAAGAAAAAAAATTGGTAATTATTTACAAGTGGGGTCAAATTTTTTTTTGACCATATCTAGGTGAAAATTTAACATTAAAAAATTTTTTTTATTCTGCTTGTTTTTACGGCGAATTTATGGTGGTGATATCAAAAATATCAAATAATTAATATTTCAATAGCTTTTTTGTTTTCAAAAGTTGGAAAAAATTTTAACTCATTTTTTTGGATAAAATTTTAATTTGATGTTTTTGATATATTTTATTTGAAAAGTACATAAAAAAACGAACAATTAAAAAAAAAAATTTGATTACCACAATTTTTACAAATTTTCAAAAAAATTTATAAATTTTTTAAAAAATTGCGATATTTAATTTTTTTTCTTTAATTGTTCAATTCTTATGAAGCATTTAATTTAGGAAATTAAATTTTTTTAAAGTTTTCCATCTCAGTATGGTTTTGGAAAATCGAGCCATTTTTACAATATCTTTAAAAATAAACGAAAAAATGACTTGGTGAGCTGGTAAAATTCAGGTGAGACGAGTTAAAGTATAATAGTTGACAGCTCTTTTAAAGAGTGTTAAATATACATCAATTTTTTATTAATTTAATAAATTTACAACATTTAAATTTGAATAACCATTTTCATTGATATGATAGATCAAAACTAGGTAAAGATGTAAAAATAAAAAAAAAAAAAGTGAGTTGGAATACATGCTTTTAAAGGGAAAAAATTAAATGTGAAAAAGGAAGTGCCTAAAATTAAAATGTAGCGCCTAAATTCTTAGGATTTTTTTGTATATGTAGAACAGTATTTCACAATGTCAGCGAGAAAAAAATAGGCGTTTTAAATGAAGCACCCTATGGTTAAGGTATATCTGATATAAATTTTGAAAATCATGTCACTATAATTGAATCAATTATCAATAATTCAATGAAAGTTATGACGAAATACGCTTTTTTTTTTTTAAACAAACAAACCATTCAGAACTGCTTCAAAAAATTAACATGAATGGTACCAAATTTGAGCATAGAAACCTAATTTATAATAAAAATATGACCTAAAAAATTTTTCCTATTTCTTTTAATAACAAATATAATAAATTAACAAATATTATAATTAATTAACTAACTTTTAAATATTTTACTTAAATTTCTATAAACTAAGACAATATAAAAAATATTATCTATAAAGGATATAGCATATATATTTTTTAATATGAATTTAAAGAATAAAAAAAAATAATAGCTGTAAAAATATAAAATATATTCTACCGTTAATCCAAGTATTACATTTTCAATCAGTACTGAACGATCGTGAAACTTCGATATTAATAAAATCTATTGTTAATTTTATTTTACGGATAGACGATATTTAGATAAATAAATTTATTAACTTGACGTTTCAACCACACGGAAAGAACAAGATGACACTGGATATCATCCCAGATTATACTGAGTGAAAAAAAATTTCAGATAGTAGCTAGTATAATCCAGATTACAATGAGTATAATCCAAATATCACCCAGTATAATCTGGATTATACTAGCTACTATTTGAAATTTTTTTTACCGCGGATATCATTGAGTATAATCTGGGATAATATCCAGTGTCATCTTGTTCTTTGCGTGTAGTAAGAGTTCTTGGTCAAGAATAATATTAAAATTTTAAATTTCACAGTTTGAGATTGAATAATTGCTTTTTTTCTATGTAAGTTCAGAATTAATAGCTCACACTGTAAATTTTACTTTACACTTTAACAAATTATATTGTTAGACATTTTAATTTATGTATTATTTGAAAATGATAATTTTTACAGTTTCCAAATAAAATAAATAATTTGAAAAAAAATCTCGGGCGTAAAAAAACAATGAAATTTTTAAACTTTATAATTTTAGATTTACATTTTTAAACTTTAAAATTTACTTTTTATACTTCAACAAATTTGTTACAGTATAAAATTTAACAATTACAGTGTCAACTTGTAAACTTTTGCAATTTTGAATTCGACGGGATCGAGTTTACATTTTATACTGTAATTATTCCTGTTTTCTTTTTTCCGTGTACTCATTAATAAAGACAACCAAGTTCATTTGAGTGTATCATAACATATAGTGAGCGTAAAATTAATTAATATTTTAATTTTTATTTTAAAGATTAATTCCAAAAATATCCAAAGTAATTTACATAATAAACAATAATGAATATTTATTCCTTATACTTGATTTTTTGTATTAAGTTTAGCAAATTAATGCCTTTAGAGTGTTATGGGTGTCGGTAATTGGTATTGCGGAAAGTTAATAAGAAGGTCGATTGATTTTTCAACTTGTCAATGAATGATGGGTCTGGGTGATTGACTATCAGTTCAAGTAAATTATTAAATTTGAGAAACTACTTTAAAATCATGGATTTTCAATGCATATCTATACAATATTCGAATAAAATCCTTTTTTAATTTTTTAAAATCAATTTGAATCAATTCAAATCTCTTTTTCTAATAAGGGACTTTTTTTTTTTAATTATAAACAGTAGTTTAAATTTTTTTTAAAGTCATAAATAGTCAACATAAATCAATAATTTCATTAATTAAATTAATTAAAGTAACTTCACATAAACTAAACGACAGCTCGATTTCAAAACACCGTAAAACTACACTAAAAAACATTGCAGAAAAAATTTACGATGTTATATCGTAACAATTCGCATATTGACTACTTTTATACGCATTTTTACGATGTAATATCGTAAATTTCAAAATATAAAATTAATCCGTAAAATTATAAAGAAGATATTGAAATTCCGGTCCTGGATTACGATGGGACAATTGCAATTTTTTCTACAATTTTTTTTTCCGTGTATTTTTATATTTTTTTTAAATTTGTCGTGTAGAAAAAATTTACTCTAGACTGATAGAAATCTCGATTTGTAAATAGAAGATATGCTTAAAATATTTTTAAGAAGAAAATCATTAGATTGTGTTCTGAAAGTAATAAAAATTGCAACACAAAAAAAAAAAATAGGTCTGAAATTTTGCAGTTACCGTATTTCCAAATGATTCTTTCAATAAAAGTACATAATTGAAATGAATGAAATGACTTATAAATTTACTGGTAGTAGAAAAAAGTTTAGAAAATCCAAAATTGCACGCCTCATAATTTCATTTTCCCTAATAAAAATTGATTAAAATAAAAAATGAAATAAAATACAAAAAAAAAATACTTTTAGACCATTGTCTACCCAGAAAAGATAGGTACTGCACATGTGTTGTAGATGAACCTTATTTACATAGATATAGATATACAAAGGATAAATGGATTTTATTTTATTGCTAATTATAATTAAACTACATTGAATTAGACAGTGATCTTTAAAAGGATTTAGTTTTGGATAATACTAAAGCGTATAAAAAATAAATGGACTTGATCAGTTAAGTCATTTGGCAATTATCGTGACTACGCCAGTTTCCATACATACATCAGACATACACGGAGAGAAAAGAATAGAACTTGTTCCTATGTAGAATGGTAACCATTACCATGTTACATAGTAACGAAAATTTTTGTGAGAACTCTGTGTAAATTTGCTAATAAAAATCTTAGAAATTGTGATAAAAATATAAACAACCACTCATTCGATGCGGAATTAAAATCTGAAACTAATGTTGCTGTTTTTTTATTTTTTTTGATGAAAATTTCAATTTGTTATTAACAAAAAACACAACCAAAACAAAAAATCTCAGTTTTTTGTAAATAACTCAATAACTATTGGTGATATCAAAAATTGGAAAAAAGATCCTTAAAAAGGAGGAAATTTCTGAAAAAAAGTCTTGACTTCCGGAACTCTAGCCTGAAAAACAATAATTTTTATTTAATGTTGAAAATATTGCTCCACGCGACTTTCGTCACACACAATATTAAATAAAAATAGTCAAGATTTTTTTCAGAAATTTTCTCCTCTTTAAGGATCTTTTTTCCGATTTTTTATATCACCAATAGTTATTGAGTTATTTACAAAAGACAGAAATTTTTAGGTAAATTTCTTTAGAAATATAACTATTGCATTAGTCCTCATGGTGGAATTTTCACCTGATTTTGCTATCATCTGTCATAATTAGTCAAGTAAGTTCCAAAAATACCATTGGTTAAAAATTTTTATATGTATGTATATATATGTAATATAACCGACCTTGTCATCAGGATATCTGCAAAAGTTTTCAACCGATCTTGATGAAACGTGGTACACATATTCTTTGGGTAATTACCGAAGTCGAGTTCGAAGATGAGCAAAATCGGTCAATTGGTTTAGAAATGGCAGCCACTTAAAATTTTCAAAAAAGTGAAAATTACGTTTTCGGTTACTTCATTGACGTATAACTTTTGATTGAAAAGAGATAGCTAATTTTTAAAAAATTCATGTGAAAGCTCATAAAATTTCCTTTAATTTGACGTATATAACATTAACTTTTTGTCAATTTTCAGTTACTTTATAAAAGTTGAGAGGTCTATTGAATAATTTTCAGGCAATGTGTACAGCACAACCGACTTATGAACGTTATTCTATCAAGAATTTTCAACAGATCCTAATGAAATTTGGTACACAGATTTGTTGGACAATTAGCTTGCATGAGTCCTAGGATGGACGAAATCAGTAAATTAATTTCGAAGCATTAGTTCTTCAAAATTATCAAAATAGTGAAAATCACGTTTTTTGTGGCTTCATTAATGAATAACTTTTGATCGAAAAAAGATAGCAAAATCTCATATCACATCAAATGTACCTTCCATTTCGGGTGAGGCCAAATGGCATTTTTTTTATTTTGGTTATGTTTTTTGTTAATAACAAATTGAAATTTTCATCAAAAAAATAAAAAAACAGCAACATTAGTTTCAGATTTTAATTCCGCATCGAATGAGTGGTTGTTTATTTTTTTATCACAATTTCTAAGATTTTTATTAGCAAATTTACACAGAGTTCTCAAAAAAATTTTCGTTACTATGTAGCATGGTAATGGTTACCATTCTACATAGGACTAAGTTCTATTCTTTTCTCTCCGTATACGGACGTCGGAATAATTTTTTTATTAATTTAAAAAGCAATATGTCTTTTAAAAATGTCATAAGTGTTGAAACTAGTGTTTTTCCATGACATTTATGTGTAAATGTTATGCTACAAGTTTGATAGAAAATAAATAGAGACAATTTTAGTTTAAGAAATTACTTGATTCTTGTAAGGTGAGAGTATTGCACAACCTCGTCCGCTTCGCTTATGAGGCGTACAATTTTTATAACTATCACTTGATTCATGAGTATGATTTTTTTTGTTTAGAGATTTATATCGAATTTTAAATGATACGATTTACAGTAACATAGGGATTATTTAAAATTGTTAACTTTAAAAATTCTTACTATTTATTAGTTATTGATGAGTCGGAAAAATTTCGACTAAATTTGTTTTCCCCAAGGAGGGTCATTGCTCCTCAATTTTTCTCGGAATTTTACGGCGAAACTTGGCAATAGATATTGGATGTTGATTTAAAAGTTGAAAAATATTGATTGAAAATTCTCGATTTAATAATGCACTTATTTTTATAAACGAACTTTATGCATAAACATCATCAACAAAAATAAGTGTTTTTTTTCTGAAATTGACGTAATTATTTTATAAAAGTATAATAGTAAAAAAAATTTTTTTTTTCAACTAACAAAAACGTTTCTACTAAATTCGAATGTTTTTTATTAGTTTTATACTTTAAGATCACAATCTTGTAACTTGATATGAAATTATTAAAATATATTTTTAAGCTTCCAGTTTTTAATTTTAAAAATAAAAAAATGAAATTTTTAGAAACAATTATAATCATACTATTTTTAAATTGTATAAGAAAGTGTACCAAGAAACACTTCTTTCAAACTGTTTTCTTCTTCTCCAACACAGTAAAAAATTTTTACGTCATGCGTTAATTTAACATTTATCGTGTTAAATTAATACAAAAAAATGTTAAATATTTAACATAAAAATTTTTAACAAAAAATTTTTTGACGCATTAACGCAAAATTTTTTACTGTGAATTTATCACTGGACATTATAATTAACCTTACATTCTCACCTGAAAATGGAAGAAATGAATGAAATGCAATTTCTTATCGCTAAATTAATCAAAGCTAAAGTCAATTTATCGTCGTTCTTGATGCATTTGAATTTTTGATACAGTAATAACGAAGGAAATCATTTATAGTAGTATCTTATGATAATTAATTTCTAGTTATAAATGTTATTTACACTTTATCAAATTGTAAATTCTGAAATTTCTTAAAGAGTTCGAATTTCTGTTTTTTGTTATAGAAATTTCAATCACAACAGAATCACATACATCCCTGCCACGGTTTTGAATTCAATGACAAGCATTGAAATCATGTAAGTATTTTTTTTTTCGCATAGTTTTTTCATGTGATTCAAAAAATATTTAATAAAAATCTGTCTTTTGCTCAGTTTTTTAAGAAGAAATCAAATAAAAGGAATACATCATGACGGATTCAAAAATCTTCCAAATCTTAAAGTCTTGTAAGTAAATCTACTCTAAATAACATGAATTAATTTTTTTGTTTTCTGATTATTCTTTGTACCATCGAAGGTCATGTTAAAAAATTTACAGGGAGTTGGATGACAACTGCCTCACAGAAATTCCAAAGGTTATCAAACATCTGCATAATTTGGAAGACTTGTGAGTGATTGTATTTTTTTTTGGCATACTTTATATTTTTATACAGTAGAACCTCGTTAAGCCGAATCTCGATTAAGGTACCGACTGGTAATAAGGCCTAGCTAAGGAAGATTTTGAAAAAAAATCGAAAATATTTCATTTAATTATTGCAATGTATCATTAATTTTTAAATTAATACATTAGCCATGAAATATAATGGAGTAATGGTTATTTTCACCATAAACAAACACAAAATTAAATTTTTTCAAAAACCTTGTGAATAGGCCTTATTTAATTGCGGTAGGGTAATAAGACCTGCGGGTTATGCATACTGGATAAAATTGATATTAGAGATCAATCATCACTTAAATTGAGCAACAATACTTTTTAAAATGTTGATAAAAATTAGAACAATAATTTTAAATTATTGAATATAAAATTATAGAAAAATGTTTACTATTTACTTAAATCGTTTTTTAGGAATTCTTCTGCGCTACTTTAGTATATGACGGATGATGAAATATAGAAGACATGGGACGTTGTATCAGAACTCTATGAACTTGTAGCGACATTTCTATGCTAGACACTTCTACTAGAGAAGTCTTTAGCGGAAGCGGTTATTTTAAATAGCATTTTTATCGCTTAAGACTTATTACCCGACAGGTCTTATTACCCGCGGGTACCTTAGTCGAAAACTGGAAGAAATGTTTCTCTCCCTTCCCTCCAAGCCCCAAAATCTCCGTTGCTCGAAATTTTTACCCTTTTTAAGTCGAAATAATTAGTGAGTCCCTGCAAGCTATTTCTGTACATATTTTCCTTCCATCACTCAAAGAATTAAATTTTACTTCTGTATCTTGAACTTGGACAAGGCTATAGATAGAGAAAAACCAAATTATCTAAAGCAAAAAAATGACTGACTTTTTTTAATGCCATATTTTTTTATTTTAAGGATGTTTTAAAATAATGTTGATTTATCATAAATAAAAATATGTGTGTCGTCTACTCGCAAGCTTGAATTTTTTTTTATTTTACCCCTCTAACTCAAAATTTATAAGAATTAATCTCAATCTCTTTATGTCGAATCAAAATCCGCCTAAGTCGAAATCCTCTGTAACCGGAAAATTCTATAGGGGAAGGTAGCCTAAAGCGCGTAGGTGCCGTTTTATTGTGACATTGAGTGCGAATGTCAAAGTATGCATTTGTAGTGATCATGAGAACACTTCTGAGTATTTGAAAGTTCTGATTGGGTGTTCGAGTTTTGACAGAAAGTAACTAAATACAAAAAAAGAAATTGCTAAATTTGTTAAAATTACGAATGAAATGTGTCATCAGATGATTCGAACACTATTACACTTATGATAATGTTGATGAAATCATATTATTTTGGTACCATTTAACTCTAAAGGACGATATAAGTTCGGACGGTTCCCTTTGTATTTTTGATTTTACAATTGTTTAGCAAAAAAACGTGTACTGGGGCAAAGCGGGTAGGGCAAAGTGGGTACCTACTTGCGCTGCTCTGATCCAATTCTATATTTATTTTGTCATACAATATTATCAAGTAATACGTAAATATAAGAAAAAAGCTAAATACATTCTTGACTGAAAACTTATTATCAATTTCAATAGAAAAATGCTTATTTTGCTTAAAATTATTGAAATAAAAATCAGATCATTATTTGAATGATTGTAATGCATAAAAATCTTTTTTTTTATGTTAGCTAAATACATAATTTTATTATCTCAATTAGTTTTATCATTAGATTCATCTATTTGCAGTGCTTATTCGGTTTGGGCTACGGGGTAGGGCAAAGCGAGTTTTTAAACAGTTTTTATTTTTTATTGATAAAGAATTCTTAGGCCCAAACTAAGACAATATTCCTATCTAATGTTGAAGTTCGATCACTACTATGTCGGATAGAATAATATTCATTAGTAAGTCGAAGAAAAACTAAAACTTCTAGGCCTTCTTCGTTAGCTTACCCGCTTTAGGCCACCCTTCCCTAACTCGAATTTTTTGCCTCTCCCTTGAAGTTCGAGTTATAGAGGTTCTACTGTATTAACTTTTTAGAAAATATTCTAAACTCACTTAAAATTTCTTAATTTTTTTGAAGATCTCTATCTAATAATAAAATTGAGCAGCTCGATTCCAATGCATTTAGTGGTAATCCCAATATTACCTCGATAGACTTACGAGGAAATCCTATTAAAAAAATTCATTTTCGAACATTTCAAAACCATGTGAAGTTACGAAAGTTGTAAGTATTAATATTAATTTCACGTTAATTTTCATCCTAATAATTGTGTAATTAATTGACATTTTAGGATTCTATCAAACAACAAAGAATTGATGCATTTTCCGAGTTTGAACGGCACACAATCCTTGGAAATATTGAGAATAGATCGTGCATCTCTTACGAGTCTTTCTGATCATTTTTGCGTTCAATCCCCGAATTTAAAAAGTTTGTAAGTAACTGATATTTTTGAATTATACTATGAGTTAATTTCAGATACAGTAAACCAATCTATTACTTCCATTTCCTATACTGATAAAAAAAATTAATTTGACTGAAGAGAAAAAATCTTAATCCAAAAACATCATTACAATACCATTTCGAAAAAATTATAACTCTTGAGTCGAGAAAAAATTTTTTGAACCAAAAAATTATTCATTCAAGTAAATTTGTCTTCGTTCAAAATTTTTTTCTCTTAATTGAAGATAATGATTTTCTTGAGAATAATATTCTTGGATCAAGATTTTTTTTCTTGAATCAAGTTAACTTTTTTATTAGCGTAGACGTATATTAATATTTGAATGCTGAAAAAAAGCTACTTTATTCAAGACAAATATTTTTTTTTTTTTAATTTCACTCCTGTTTCAAGACGTTTAGTTTTCTCAATTCAAGAAATTGACTCTTGAATAAACTAGAATTTAATGCGCACGCACCTGAGAACAGAGCTTGTATATATTTTCATGCTTTTGATATATTCGACCAATCACATCACGAATAAATTGATGCTACATACATTTCATTTTAATTTTATTATTAGGATAAATAAAAACTATTCACAGAAAAAAAGTTAATTTGACTTGAGATACTTTTTTGGATCCAAGAAAATTTTTAAGGGTCTGAAGAAACCTGGAAAATTTCCTAATCAAAGTATAATACTTTCTTGAATTATAAAATACTGAATTAAAAAAAAAAGATACTTAAGCTAATAAATTTTACATACTTCATTAATCAGTATCATTGCTTTTTTGAAATATTTGGATTTTTCAACATAATATGCACTGTTTTCTTGAGCGAAGAATGCTATATATTCAAACTAAAAATACTTCTTTTTTACGCAGAATGCTACATTTTCATGTTAAGAAAGTTTTCTTAGCTGGAGATCCTATCATTATTGAGTGCTTACTTTGACAACTATTCGAACGTATACTTATTCACAAGTTGTTTCAGCGCTTTTTCTCATTCTATTGTTGAATTTGATCAAAGGATTGAGTTAAGGGAAATGGTTTAGCTACCTAATTCTACTTAATGCACTTCAATGTTACTTGTTGGATTAAAACTTTGTGTTATATTGTTGCTCACTCAGATGTATATACCTTTTTTACAAGGATTCGTATGATAAATCATTTATAATATCTTCCAACTTACAATTCTACCTGCACAGTAAAAAATTTTACGTCATTGCATCAAAAAATTTTGTGTTACAAATTTTTGTGTTAAATATTTAACACTTCCATGTGTAAATTTAACATTTATTGTGTTAAATTAACATAAAACGTGTTAAATATTTAACATAAAAATTTTTTGACGCATTGACGCAAAATTTTTTACTGTGTGTCAGTTGAATTTTCTATCGATATTGAAGGTAGATAGTTGTAAATAAATGTTTATATAACTTATTCTATTATTTATTTTTTAAGAAAATTCAACATAGCTCTCAAAACAAAATAAATGTTTCAGAAACTTATTTCATTACAAGAGAGAAATTTTGACTATGCCATGTGATACACGAATTAAAAATTAAAAATTAAATTCAATATCCTGTAGTCCAAGAAAACATTGGGAAGATATAATATAAACAACGAAATTTACGTAACTGCTTAAGAGTAATTGTTATAAAATTAAATTTATTATTTTATCAAAAAAGAATTTAATTGCAATAAAACATTTGAAGAAGAGATTTTTCAAAATTTTCTTTTTCTTTTTACTTTAAATTAGGTTTATTCTTCAAAAGTTTTTTTACATCTTTTGGATCTGGAATTTGAAAGGTTTCAAAGGCTCTTAGTAAAAGCCCAATTTTGTAAGTAACTTTTGTTGAAAAACCAGATTATTTTGAATATACAAAATTTTAATCACAAAAATTTCCATTTCCAGTAAATTTAACATTTATCGTGTTAAATTGACACAAAAAAGTGTTAAATATTTAACATAAAAATTTTTTGACGCATTGACGCAAAACTTTTTACTGTGCATTAGATAGAAAAATTTGGACCGGTTCTTGGTTTTGATTTTGGTTTTGGATGTGGTTCAGAATCGATGAGTCAGACTTGAATCGATAATATATGGTCAAATCAACAACATGTCAACATTGTATTTGCTCATTATTTACCGATGAATTATCGGCCATGAAGTTTGTGGTAGAAAGTGAGAGCGATGCAAATTAATGTTTGAAGGATCCTCTTTAATAATCATTAGCTGCGCCGTGAAGGCTTGTGACATTGAATTATACTCAAGACTTACGGTATTGATAGACAATAGTGCTCCTTTGTGAATATTTATGCAAACCTTGTCTCATACAGACCTATTTATTAATTAAAAAATAACAAATTATAAGAGCATTTCTAGGACGAAAAATCTTTATAACAAAAAGATAACACCTTCTTGTTTAGTGTAATGTTCTGTTCACTTTATACATACTATTAATACATAAAATCCGTAAAAACGTCTGGATAAACAAGTATTAATTATTGTTGAATCCTCTTTTATTCTTTTGAATTCTCTTTGAGGACATAAATTGCAACATTAATTTAGAGTTAAAAAAGATAAGATAGGATTGAACTTTTTTTAATTCTCCTTTATCCTTTCAAATTCTCCGCGAGAACAGAAATTACAACATTATTTTAGAATTAAAAAGGATAAGTTAGTATTAAACTTTTTTAAATCTTCTTCTATTCTATAACAGAAATTGCAATATTATTTTAAAGTAAAAAAGGATAAGTTAGTATCAAAAATGTTGAATCTTTCTTCATTCTTTTTAATCCGAAAATAATAATAATTTTTTCGTCAAATGAAGGAGAATTAAAAAGAATTCATTTTAAGTTCTATTCGAATTCTCCGGAGAATTTCAGAAAGTTTGTACCACATTCTGACAGATTGACAGAAATTTTTATATGAGTCTGATTAGAAAAAGAGATTTGAAAAGATAAAATAAAATTTAATTATTTTTTCAAACCTGCTTCTTCTAATAAGAGTGATTTCACGTCAAATTCTTCGATTTGGTGGAAAATAATTTATCCCATTGAAAATTTTTCTCAGAAAGTTTTGAGATTTGTTCACTTAATCCAAAAAATCATGAATTTAAAAATTAACTTCATTTTTTTACCACAAGTCATCCAAAAATTAACTGATCAAAATATTTTTTTTTCAATTACATTGTTGGATATTCTTAAAATAAATTACACAAAAATTTTTAGAAATAATGATCTATAGAATTTTTAACTTCTTTGAGAAAAAATCATTTTTTTTAATTTGACATAAAAAAAAATTTTTTTTTTATCCTCTTAAGAAAACTTTTTTTTTTTGTGAATAGTTCCGTGTTACATAAAGTGTGCTAACATTTCCTTCTATTTTTTTTTTCATTAAAAAAATTTTTTTTTTCAATGCTTAAATTTTTTTTATCGTACAAACTTTAATTTTACGATAAATTAAGTTTAAATAACGTATTTACGATATTCAGTACCCAATTTATCATTTAAGCTATTCAATTAATTATTTTCATTACATATGTTTGAAAAATTTCATATAAAAAAAAAATGTCTTAAACTGTTCTAGAAATCTTGAATCTAATTTTCTAACAACGATTCCACACCTGAAGGATTGCCGGAATTTGCGAGTTTTGTAAGTAATAAAATAATTTATTTTCTTCTCGAGCATAACATAGAACTACCCAAATGTCTATTAATTGTATTGAACTTATGTAGATAAATGTAACTTTTCAGAAATTTAGTCAATAATAAAATAACTGAAATAACTGGGAACAAGTTTACAACATTAAATTTACTTCATGATTTACTGCTGTCGAGAAATGAAATTAAAACTATACCGTCTAATGCATTTAACGGATTAGCAAATCTTCAAGTTTTGTAAGTTATAATAATTTATCTGAATCATTTCTACTGTTTCATTAAAAATTACTAAAAATGCAACAATTCTAAACAAAATGTTTAGAATAATTTTTCTTGATTGATTCAAGGACAAAAAAATAGTGTTAAAAACAAATTTTATTTCTCATGATTCAATAGTTTAGTTAATCAGATTATTTAATTAAAATTTTGTATGTTTATAGAGACTTGCAGAGTAATGAAATCGAAAATATTGATCCAGATGCCTTCAGCAGTTGCCAAAATCTAAAAGACTTGTAAGTTTTAATATTTCATACTTGGATTTAGAAAAATGTATCTAAGAGCAAAAATACTAATTTTACATCGGTTTTTCAATAGAATTTTGTTTCCCTCGCGGTTTTTGAAATACCGTAAATTTTCGGTATTAATGGGTTCATCATAAATTTAGTGTTTTAATTCTGAAATAATACAGTATTTCCGTGGTTATATTGGCCAGTTTTTTTACTGTAGTTATACAGCATTTCTACCGTACTTTTGCTGCAAATTTCAGGAATAATACGATAAAATTACCGTAAAACTCTAGAACTCTTACCGTAAAAAATCTATGTATTAACTATAGTATTACTATAATTTTACAATAATAAAATCGTATTTCTACGGTAAAAATACCGAAAATATACTGCAATTTTGCCGCGTTTATACTGATATAATTAAAGATATAATGCTTTCTACCGTAAGATGGACAGTGGTTTTTATTACTCAATCGGTCTTATTAGGTGACTGAATAATTAGTTGCGGATGGTGTCACAGATAGCTCAACTGATGGTAGAGCCTTTGGGGCGTAACTAAATGATCCGGGTTCGAATCCAGGTCTGGTCTGAAATATTATTAATAATAATCATAATAGAAAAAATCAATTTATTAACTTTTTAAAGATTATTTATGATAATTTATAATAGTATAAAAAAAAATTTAAGCTATTGAATAATAGTTTAAATAGTAGTAAAGCGGTATCATTTTGGTATTTTACCGGTGATAGAAAGTAGGGATCTTCTTTTCCGGTTTTTTGCTTCAATAGTGCCGCAAATATCGCGTGCCTAATGCCAAAAGGGCGTATAAAAATTATACGAACTTTTGGCTCTACAAAACCAAAAGGGCGTATAATTTTTTTTTAGTGCCAATCGTTTTGTAAACATGTTCTTAGCCTAAAAACGAAAAAAAAAATTCCAAAGCTAAAAGGGCGTATGTCTCAAGTTATACTTGAAGAGGCTTTAGAATACTGAAAATTTAGTGATATAAAGCCAAATGGGCGTATAATTTTTAACTTCCCGCTAAAAAATTGAAAAATTTTCTAAAATCTGGAAGTTATTGGTTTTACGCCGTTTTTCGATAATAAAGTTTTCATCAGATTAATATTCAGTTCAAAAATTTTTTTTGATGATGATAATTGTGAAGATGATGAAAAATTAAAGTTACTACCATCGAAAATGTTGACTTTTTCAAAATTTTTTTTTCATACAAATCTTTTCCGGACAATTTTGAAAAGTGTTTTTCAAAAGTTTTGAAAAATCCGGATTTTTTTTTATACGCCCTTTTGACTTTAGATCGACAATGTCCTTAATCCAAAAGGGCGTATATCTTAAGATTGCCCTTTTGGCGTTAGTACGTCAAAAATTTTTTTTCTGCAGATCTTTGCGTTTCGAGCGATTCTAGAAAGAATGGCAAAAAAAAGTTTTTTTATACGCTCTTTTGGCATAACATCCTATCCAACTGCTGTAATACGCCCTTTTGACATTAGCCACGCGATATACAGTCAATATGCGGTACATTTACGGTTTAAATGCTGTTAATATACCGTAATTTTCCTATTGTATTGCAGTGAATATTCTGAATTTATTTCGTAATAATTTGGTAAAAAAACTGGCTAAAATAACTGAAGTATTACGATAAACATACTGCCTTTATATCGTATAAAAACCGTGAGGGTTCTTAAAAAATAACTAATCGAATATTTAAAATGATTATTTTTGCTCATGGTATTCTCAATTTTTAACTCGAAATCATACTTTTTTTTTTTTTGTAAACTAGACCATTGATATTTTTGACAGAAATTTGGGAAATAATGTGTTTCCTACATTACCAATTAATGGCCTTCAAAATTTGAGGCATTTAAAAACATTTAACAATCCTAAATTAGAAGAATTTCCATCTACAGAATCGTTTCCCAGTATAAAAACTATGGTTTTATCATATGCTTATCACTGCTGTGCTTTTTTATCAATGAACAACAATGAATTGATTGAAAGAATTCCAATCCGTGAATCAATTATTTTCCCTACTGACAATTCACTTGACGCCTCACTTTGGAATTCTAGCTTACTTAACGTTTGGATTCAATTGCGTAAGTCGTATTTATTATATCAAATTTTTTTACAATTTACTACAATAGTAAATCATCTTAATCCATAATTGCAGAAAAGTTAAGCAGGAAGAACAACAGTGGTATCAATAACTATTTGAATAATTTAGCTGTAAATTTTACGGAACTCAATGGAACTTTTTCGACTGATGATAATTTTTTAGGCACCCAAAATGAAATGTTAGCTTCATCTACTGGAGAAACATATCCCGTGAAATGTTTACCTCGTCCAGGTATAAAAAGATAATTAATGTTGTACATAAGTAAAACTATTTGTTTAAAGATTAACTTACATTTTAGGTCCATTTTTACCATGCAGAGACTTGTTCGATTGGTGGACATTGCGCTGCGGTGTGTGGATAGTTTTTTTACTAGCAATGCTAGGTAACGGAACTGTCGTTTTTGTGATAGTTTTTTCCAGAAGTAAAATGGACGTTCCAAGATTTCTAGTTTGCAATCTTGCTGCTGCAGATTTCTTCATGGGAATATATTTAGGTAGTCCATTCTTTTTCATATCTTATAATTTTTTTTATTTGATTAAAAATGATACTGAAGTTAGCGGACAATAGTTAATTTTTTTAATTCTTATAATAAATCAATCACAATAAGAAAATTCTTTAAAATATTTTTACTAATAATTTTTTTTTAATTTTCTCATATAGAATTTTTTTATTAAATTTTTTTCATAATGATTTCATTGTTATAAAATTGTAAAAAAATTTCTAATGTCTGTAAGCTTCAGTATTATGATCAAAAATCAAATTTAGTAAAATTATCGATAGCATTTATTGAATCATATTCTCAATTTTCATTAAGAAAATTCAGATCTTTTCAATGAAGAAAATTACCATAAAAATTGAAAAGACTATTTTTTTATAATTATTTGTTTAAAGTCGCATAAACTACTAAGGTCATGAGAAACTTTCTTCTGCAAAAAAAAAAAACAATTTTAGATTGACAACTTGTGAATTTTCATTTAAAATTAACTTTTGCCAAATCTAGAAAATTTTTTTTTGAGAAGAAAGTTATTGTGAGAAAAATTTTGATTTCTTCAGATAAAAAATAAAATTTTGAATAAACACATTTTTTATTACGACATTGTTCATTTTTTTAGAACAAGTTTTTTGTCTTAATGTATGAATAATAATATGAAGTAATTGTTTTACTATTATAATACTTCACGGAAAAAAGAAAAATAGAAAAATTACAGTACATAATGTAATGTGGCGCTTCGTGATGAAAACTGGAAAAATTACAGTTTTAGATTGTAAGTATTTCAGATTTTATAAGAATTACATTGTAAAATGTAATATTTACATTAAAAGCTTTGGAAATGAACATTCAAAGTTTGAATTACAAAAATGTTCTTTCGAATTGTAATTTTTCTAGTTTTGAATACGATGGGACACTTATTACTGTTTATAATGTAATTTTTCAAGTTTTCTTTTTTCCGTGTTGTATTACTGAATTCTGAATTTTTGTTTGCAGGTCTTCTAGCAGTTATAGATGCATCTACATTAGGAGAGTTTCGAAAGTATGCAATACCATGGCAAATGTCTGTTGGTTGTCAACTTGCTGGATTTTTAGGCGTATTAAGCTCCGAATTAAGTGTTTACACATTATCAGTAATTACACTAGAGCGTAACTATGCAATAACACACGCGATTCATCTAAACAAACGGCTGTCTTTGAAAAATGCCGGCTATATAATGATTATTGGATGGATATTTTCATTATCAATGGCAATTCTTCCTCTTTTGGGTGTATCTGATTATCGTAAATTCGCCATTTGTTTACCGTTTGAAATAGATGGAACAGCCTCATTATCCTACTTGGTATTTTTGATGCTAATTAATGGGGTAGCGTTTTTAATTTTAATGGGGTGCTATTTAAGAATGTATTGTGCAATTCGTGGATCTCAGGCATGGAATTCAAATGATTCAAGAATAGCCAAACGAATGGCATTATTGGTATTTACAGATTTTTTGTGCTGGTCACCGATTGCGTTCTTTTCGCTCACTGCCATATTTGGACTGAGATTAGTATCATTAGAACAAGCGAAAGTTTTCGCTGTTTTTATACTGCCATTCAATTCATGCTGCAATCCATTTTTATACGCAATAATGACAAAACAATTTAAAAAAGATTGCGTGCTAATATGCAAAGCCATTGAAGAATCTCGAGTTACTCGAGGAATCGGTAGATGCCGTCATAGTTCTAACTTTAGCAACCGCCAAACTCCATTCAACACCAATAGTATTGTAGATCGATCATCTCGAGAGCATCAAACTCTATGTGTGTGTAATTCACGTCACGCGATCGTAAACAATTCAAAACGATGGTGTGGATTAGAAATAATTTGGTCATGTGGCAAAGGCAAACACCAACGGCGAAGTAGAGCTGATCAATATGCTTACCGTATAGCCGAAATACAGCAAAAGCAACACAAGAGAGCATGCTCGATGTCTTCAAGTGAAAATTTCTCGTCATCACGATCCGATTCTTGGAGACAAGCTAATCATTGTAGCATTCCATTGAGATTTATAGACTCGAAAAAACACGGATCGTTATGGCTAATAGCACGTAAATCATCCCATGACTCTAATTTAAGCTCATCAAGAAACGATTCATCCAGCTCAGGTATTACTGCCAGTACTAGCACTTGGAAAATTTCAAGGTCGAGTACATATTCAGATATTGGAACTCCGAAACTTGCTCGGCCTAAACCGAGGTTGATACGGCAATCGGCTATTCAAGAGCCAGATTCTCTTTTTAGTCCTTCTCGACTTGCAGTAAGACTTCTCGCCACTATTCCATCCGCTGCTGATACAAATGAACAATTAGCAATAAATAACGATAAAAAGTTTGAAGATAATGAAGGTGAAGTTAAGATTGATGAAAAATCTGTATGTATTAAATGAATTGTATTATTAATATATTAAATTATTGATTATTTGTGTTTTGTAAAATATATTAATTATAAAGTAGATGAATTTATTATTGACTGATATATTTACCTTATATTTGGCGTTACTAATGCCAAAAGGGCGCATTTCAACATCTAAGCCCTTTTGGCTCTACAACATTCAGATCTGTAAGAAGAGTGTATAAAAAAACTTTTCTTGTATACGCCCTTTTGGCTCTAAGACAAAAAAATTTTAAGGCCAAAAGAGCGTATCATTTTTTTTTAATCATAATTAATTATTCGCCTTGAAAAAAAAAAGTTATAACACCGGTAAAAATAATGACTTTTCAACTTATTTTATTTAAAAAAAAATATAGATTTGAATTAAAAGAAAAAAAAATAAAAAATAACAGTAATATTTTATTTGAAGAAAAATGTATTTGACTCAATTACAAAATTTTCATTTCTATTAACCCAGTAATTATGTCTCCACTGATAAAGTGTAATGAATTATCGCGTGCGAAATGCCAAAAGGGCGTATAATTTTTTTTTGTGCCAGTCGTTTAGTAAACATGTTCTAAGCCTATAAATGAAAAAAAAATTTCCAAAGCCGAAAGGGCGTATGTCTTAAGTTATACGCCTTTTTGGCTTTAGAACACTGAAAATTTAGTGATCTAAAACCAAAAGGGTGTATAATTTTTAACAGTCCGCTGGGAAAATAAAAAATTTTCTAAAATTGGAAAGTTATTGGTTTCATCCCGTTTTTCGAAATAGTACATTAATATTTTTTTTTATTTTTAATTGGGATTTTCCAATTGGGTCCTCATTGGGATTTCCCTATTGGGCATGCCCCGTTGGTACCCAACGGGGCCCCAAGTATACCTTGGGTATTCCCAATATAATTTTTAGTCGGGTTACACCCCTTGGGAAGGAAAATAAGAAAAGCCTCAGATCACGTGTAATTGTTGGCCGAAGCTTTTCTTATTTTTCTTCCCAAGGGGTGTAACCCGACTAGAAATTGTATTGGGAATACCCAAGGTATACTTGGGGGGGCCCCATTGAATACCAACGGGGCATGTCCAATAGGGAAATCCCAATGAGGACCCAATGAAAAACCCAATTAAAAACAAAAAAAATATTAATGTACTATTTTTGGTGACTGTAATAAGGCTTTCGGAAGAACTTCCACGCGAAATTTTAAATTCGAGTAGATTGCAAGTCTTCAAAAAGGAAGTTTTCAATTACTTAATTAAATCTTGATAGTTAAAATGACGTCTAATAAATAAAAAATTTAAATTTAATTCATTGAAGATTATGGCAAGGATAAAGTAAGTACAATTTACAGAATTATTATACTGAGTTGTTATTTGAATTGGTGACGTTAAAATTCTCTATTTTAAATTCCTATTTTCTATATTAATTTCCAAGTTTAATTTAATTTTACCTTGTTTATATAAAATTATTTAAATTAATTTTATTCAATACTATATTATGTACTCACAGAAATTGTTGTCTTGTAAAAACTGTATGTACTATGTAATAGAAATTGCCATTAGGCCTGTGCCTTGGCATAAATAAACAAAATCTAAATCTAAAATCAAAGAATCTTATAGAAGATTAATTATAAATAAAAATTTGTTTCTAGTTGTTTTTTAAATTAAGTGTTGATGTCAAGTTAATAAAAACAAAAACATACTTTTGAAAATTACGATAAAGATAAAATACAAATTACGATAAAAATAAAATAATTACGGATTTAAAACCAAATATTTAACAGGTGGTTAAAAGATTTTATAAATTGTAAAATGTATCATTATTTATGAAAAAGTTTTTCTAATAAATATATTATGAAAAAACGTTTAACGAGACTCTTGGGTCATTCCATATGTAGTCTCGGTACTGTCTAGACAGTTCTTAAAAACGTCTTACGATCGTGTAAAGCTTTATCAGTAAATTGTTTTGGCTAAGAAGTTAAATGTATGGACACAAACCCATTTTTATATTGATATAGATTATAAATAGAAATAATTAACAATTACTATTATTATAGTGCACAATTATTTATCTCGCATCGGTATCAAGTTCAATACTTTCATTTTGATTTATCGTCAAAACATTACTATGCTTCAGTTCACTTTTATCTTCATAAGATGGTCTAATACATTGATTTCCATACGGTGGTTTATCTGAAGAAAAAAATATAATTATTAAACTCACCTATTAAATAAAGTTATATCGAAAGATTTTCGGAAATTTTAATATGGGAATACAAAAATAATTCTCATAATATTAAACAAACAAGTCTGGAATTATTTATAGCCTTTAAAATTAACGCTCAAAATTTTGACATATACCGACCCAGCGTAAGGACCCGTGGAAAAAAAAAAATTGTCCTAAAAGAGTTATAAGCTTAGGATCTTAAATTTCACACAATTTAGGAAATTTTTATAACAAATTTATGACACTAAACCAAAATGAAATTCAGATTTTAGAAAAATATTGTCGCTATTACTCAGAGAAAAAATAGTATAAAAAAGATTTTTATGACAATTTTAGGGACTTTAATGATAACTTTGTGATATTTTTATGAAAATTTTGGAACAATTTTAGAATACTCTTATGACAATTTTAGGATACTATTATGAATTTTAGTAACACTTTTATGTCAATTTTAGGATACTTTTATGATAATTTTAAGATACTTTTCGGATACTTTTAGAACAATAAGATACTATTATAAATTTTAGTACACTTTTATGACAATTTCATGATACTTTTAGGACACTATTATGAAATTTAGAACAATTTTAGAATACTTTTCTGACAATTTTAGAATACTTTTATAAGTTTTTTCATACGAGTATATTAAAATTGTGATAAAAGTATTCTAAAAATTGTCATAAAAGTGTTCTAAAAGTATCATAAAATTGTCATAAAAGTACCCTATAATTGTTCTAATCTTCATAATAATGTCCCAAAAGTATCATAAAGATACTTTTGGGGCATAAAGATACTGTTCTAAGAGTATTCTAAAATTGTTCTAAAAGTATTATAAAAGTATCTAAAAATTGTCAAAAAAGTATCCTAAAATTGTCATAAAAGTGTCCTAAAATTTATAATAGTGTCCTAAAAATGTCATAAGATTATCCTAAAATTGTCATAAAATTATCCTAAAAATGTCACAAGATTGTCCTAAAATTGTCATAAAAGCATCACAAAGTTATCATTAAAGTGCCTAAAATTGCCATGAAAGTCCTTTTTACAATATTTTTTCTCTGAGTAATAGGCGACAATATTTTTCTAAAATCTGAATTTCATATTTGTTTGATGTCATAAATTTGTTATAAAAATTTCCTAAATTGTGTCAAGTTTAGGATCCTAAGCTTATGACGTTTTTAGGACAAGTTTTTTTAACACAGTAAGGAGCTAACGTTATTTAATTATTGCTACTATTACATTAATCAAATTCAAAACATAAAAATTGCAAAAACATTATTAAGATTTTTATTGCAAGCCATTAAAATATTTTAATAAAATTTTGCATTCACTACTTACAGCTTTTTGAAAAGTGTGGATTTTTCAACATTTGTTTTATACAGTTATAAATAAAAGTATATTGGCTCTGAAATGAAAACGTATTAATTATTATAATTTGACTATTTAAAAACAGGGGAACAATTGATTAATTTAACAAAGCTGGTACACGTACTTCTCGTTGGACCATATTTATTCTTTGCTGCCGCAGTCGATAAACCGTACCAAATACGTCCAACTTTCTATTATCTTTTAGATGCTGAAGTATAATATCTATCGCTATCAGTGTACCGGTTCTACCGATGCCTGCACTAAAAACAGTAATTAAGAATTAATAATTAATCGAAGAGAGACGTATTATTGCCGTTAAAAAGTAGAAATTTACCTGCAATGAACAACTACTAAATTTCGACTAGTATTTATATTGCGTCTCATGATTTGACAAAAATTAATCATAGCATCGAAATCTTCAGGAACATCATGATCCGGCCAATCTTTGAACTGTAAATGGACTATGATTCTTTTTTCTTCGTCCTATGAAAATGAACAATTATGGTAAAAATATAGTCATCATTATTATCATTTATATAAAGATCATTCTATGTCAAATCCACCAATAGTTAGAATCGACTTTCAATCGATCTCTCTCAATTTGGACGAAATTGTGCCAAGATATTTCTGTTGCCGTAAAACAGAAATTTTCCGAGAAAAAAAATTTTTTAATTTTTATTAAAATTTATTCAAAATTAAAAATTCTACTATTTTTCCAATTTTTTAATTTTATTTTTTAAATGTCTAGGAAACTATTATGCATACAGAAATGAAGTTTCGTTTTCTTAAAAAAAAAAAATACTTGGAGCTATAGAAAAACATTTTAAAAAATGAAAAATTTTTTTAATTTTGAGTTTTTTAAATTCATAATTTATTATTTGAAATTTTCAATTAATAAGAGTGTACAAAACAACATTCTTTGGTAAAACTGTCATTATAATGTAATTGAGATCATCTTAAAGTTCCAGAAAAACTTGAAAAGAAAATTTATTTATTTATTTATTAGTTTGTTTATTTAAGGTCGCTTTTAAAATAGCACAGTCATTTGCGATCACCGTTGTATATTAATTAATTTTATAGCAGCATTTTAGAAAAGAAAATTACTTAGAATAAAATTTTAGAATGAATTAGACACGTTTACTAAAAAAAAAGTAAAAAAAAAAAAACCAAAAAAATTTGTAAAGGATTAATTTTTTCAAAAAATTAGAAGAGACCTTTTTTGTGGTACGCTCAATTCTTTACAAAAAAATGTACTCTTGACTCACGGCATCGATGAGCCGTTAAAGAGTTAAAAAACTTGAAAGCTCAAAAAAAATTTTCCTCTATTATTTAAATTGGAAACACAAATTCTACAAATTTTTTTAAATAATTTTTATTCTCTAGCCCCAAGTGTCCACTTTGAAAAAAACGAAAGTTCATTACTGCACACTGATAGAAGGATTTGTTTGTAGTTAAAAAGATTTGTTAATATT